>DWNE01002997.1:0-17563 GCA_018249875.1 Cecropterus toxeus | reverse complement strand
ACTTCTCAGTGTCCGATTGAACTGAATTTTGGAATACACATTAAGTTCTGATGACAATACTATTATATTTAATCGATTTTGTTGTAATTCTAAAATGGCCGCCGCAACAAAATGGCGGAATACATACTTTTGTTCAACCTACCCAATATGGATATCAAATTAAAGAGCTTAATTCGTAGAATTCAATACAGTACGGATAAAAGCTTGTTTTTAAATATACTTTTTATATAAATTTATTTAATTCCTCAAACGGATTATCAATAAATCTTCAATTGTTTAAATTAAAACTTAGACCGGATTTTAAACTCACAGACAACCAGATAACAATTACAAAAAATACAAAAAATGAATCTATTATAACTAATGTTTAATTCTTACACATGTTATGTTCGTACACGTGTAAATTTTATTTCTGTTATACGCATATAATCCATCCAAAACACTTATTAAAACACTGTTCGCTCCGTCTGTCGATCGCATTGCAGTTCGTGGTAAGACTGCACTTGAGCTTAACGGTGACTTAGGCTTTCCCCTTCCGACCATCGAAATGTGCGAGGGATGCAGGCTCTATCCGGTTAAATGCAGTGAATGTGTATAGATGAATTAGCATAAGTATGTTATAAAGTTACACTCATTTCTCCACAAACTGGAATGACAGCTTAAGGTGGGAAAATCCTTTGATAATATAGAGAAAGAAATCTATTTTATGCGTTTTACTTTAATCGTGTTTTATAAAAGAGATATTTTTAACGCTGGTTATGTTAAGGCATAAATATATTGCAAGTATTAAATGCTTCCATGGCAAGCTGGGATAATACAAACAGATATCGCCTATTTTTAAGGAATAATTGGACTGAAGGATGACTATTAAAAGAGATCAACGATGTTTTGGCCCATACTAAACAGTTGATATTGTATGAATTTTATTTCTACCAATGACGGTTAAAAATAAGTTCTACAAGACAAGTACCGGAAGATTAAAAATATAAGTACTGTTAATGTGGTTAACATCTGTGTCTCGCACGACACACAGTTACGTACAAAGCTGTTTTGTACTATTACGCTACTAACGCAAATTATCTCTATATATAAAAATGAATGTTTGTCTGTATGCCCTTTATGGAATCGTAAACTATGCATTCGATCTTGTCAACTACTTACGCAAATTATCAGAATCGTGATATATGTATTTAATCATGTAATCTTTAGCAAAGTTGTAGTACATGAGCCCACGAAGGTTTCTGAGTTGGTATGAACAATTTTCGACAGATGACGCTACTGTCATTCCAATAAATTTCATATTATTTGTTGGCGTCGCAACGCGCGCAGGCTAGTTATTTTATAAATTCGAACATTTTCTAGTTTAGGGAGTAATGGACCGAAAGCAATAAAGAATCACAAACAATATACATCCACCTTCTATCTAACAGTAGGCGATCTCTAATGAGGGTTCTTGCTTGTAGTTACCGCGACTGGCATGTATGCTGGTGACCGCAGAGGGTGTTTAGGAAAATCACGAGGCCCTGTTACCCGTCTTCTAGAAACAATCTATACTGTATACTAATATTGTGAAGATGAAGGGTTTGTTTGTTGAAAGCGCTAATCTCAGGAACTAGTGTTTCGAATTGAAAAAATCTTTTTGGGTTAAAAAGTCTATTTGAGGAAGGTTAGAGGCTATAAAACATCACGCTATGTTTGTTCGTTTAGTTTTTCTTATGTTAAACCGCGGGATAGTTCATTTATTGACGCCGTTTGTTTGTTTGGTTTTTCTTGAAGTAGCGGTTGAAATCACGGGCACAGCTAGTATTGTTATATTGAATACAAATTTATATGAATACACGGAACACATGTTTAAAACGGATTTGCGTTGCACTGTTAATTACAATAATACAACTAAGTGGTGTCGGTGTAAAGATAATGAAGCCGAGGTCGCGGTGGCCGGCACTAAACACGAGGGCAGGCTTCCTTATTTAGTCTGAATGTTTGAACAAGTGAATCTCGGTCATCAAATTGAAATAAATTGGCAGACAATCTAAATGAGATATACATATATGAAACCAGCCGCACCTTTAACAGAAAAATAACCGTGTAGACAAAAAACGAGGTATTAATTACGGTATAGATATTTTATAATGATTTTTATATTTATAATGTACTTTAGACTATTCCCGCGGCTCCTCCCATTTTAGTCACTTTTACTACGATAATGAGTATTCCTTGTTTTAATCCAGGTTATAAACTATATGTGTGCCAAATTTTAGCTATATTCCACCAGTAGTTTTTGCGTCAAACAGTAACAAACACACGTACATCCTGACTAACTTTGCCTTTATAACATTAGTAAGATTAATTTGAAGAAGGAATTATTTGTATTATTTATTTTCTCTCTATTTACTATTCTTACATAAATATTATATTACATTTTATACTTTTATGCACGATGCGCATAGACGTATAAAAAAACTTAATTAACATCAAATTTATGATATAAGTAGATACTTCTGAAGTAGGTACATTACTCGTCTATTACTAAGTAGGAAAAAAATATGTAACTATAGTCTTTATATCTTAAGGATAAATACATAAATCTACCGCTATCCAACAAAACATCCAATTTGTGAATTTATAAGAGCCGGTTGAAATGGCATTTCATTGCAGTCGCTAAAGTTAGACCACTATATTCCACAGTAACTTGCAAACGGGCTTAAATAGTTAATGGAGGTTGGCTAAAAATAGGTGTCCCGGCTGTGTTTGGTAAGAGTTACCTGCTACAGATTTAACGCAGAGTTGAGTTTAGTTGAGTACTTTTGCGTAAAATGAAATATAAATCCCAAGTATGAATTCCTCTTTTGGATTTATTTAAGGAAACAAGACTTGTACGTAAACCTAAAGAAATAATCATAGAAACACTTTTTTAATATACCTAAATTATAAGTAATCTAACAGTATTAACATAATTACCTTATGTTATTTAGTAGGTTTTCGGTTTTCGGTTTTCTGATATTTAGTAGGTATATTTTTTTAAATATTGTAGTCAGTTTTAATTTAATAAAAAATTATAGGCTAATATAATTAGCGCAGATTTCGATTTCGATTGGAATTAAAGGAATCCTTTTCTAGCCCAAAATTATTTTTAATTTCCTGGCCGGTAAACTACGTTATTTGGAGTAGTATGAAATATATATCTCAATTTTCGGAAATTTTGAGTTCGGTCTTTTTCGTTCTCAATGTGATATGTCAAAACAACCGTAGACAATTTATACATACAGTTCACATGTGTTTCGAGTCTCGTCAGAGTGTTCATTGTTTTATTTCATTAAGCCAGTACCAACAGAGAGGCACGTGTTCTGCAAGACGATGTGAATGGGAGGCACCGCCGTAAGGCTGTTATTACTTGATTAGACGCGCGGATTAACATTCTAACGTTGTAATCTTGCGTCAATGTATATCTTGAGAGATTTACATTACTGACATATTTGTTATTGCTGAAGATTAATTAAATTTAAATAAATTAGTAAACACTCAGATGACACGCTTCCGCTCTCTTCTTCTTCATTTGACAAGTGGTCGGTGGACAGAGGACTTGAAGAAGACTGCGAGAAACCGTTAGATTTAGATGGCACAGGACCGGTTGGAGTGTGGTCATTTAGGGGAAACCTATGTTTACCAATGGACTTCAAACCTCCACCTGCGGGGAGGTACCACCGCCGCACATATTTCTAGCGTAAAGCAGTTCTTGCGTTTTACATTGCCTTTTCGCACTTATTCTATTTTAATGTAACATATGTAACGTTTTGTTTAAAGTTTATTTATATTTTCTATTTTTATGTTATTTGTACAAATCCACTTGTGGTGGCACAGATGTATTCGTTCCGTAGGGCGAGTTAAAGATTAATAAATAATAGTTTCCATAAAAAATCACAGTAATTTTCAGATATTGTAATAAGTTATTATGGTGTCAAAATATTTTACTAATAGCATTTAGGAATGGTGTGCAGTCTTCTACTTTTATTTCTGTATAATTTTATTAATTCATTCTGTTAAAACCTACTTACAAAATCGTTGCAAGATTAAAACCGATAAAGTGATTTAAAGTTAAACTCTATAAAGGTAGAGCCGCGATCTCTAACATGAGAGTAAAGCATTACCTTCATATTTTTTGTAGCAAATTGTCTGTAATCAGTCAATGTCAACCATTTAGTTACCGATTCCAGTAAATGAGTTTTCTATTTCACACCGCAATTGAAGATGTTACGTCTGTGATTATCTCATCACACTAGCGTAATATACGCGGTGTATTATACAAACAATACTATACAATTATCGACAATTAATTTACATAACTGTTGAAGTTTTAAATTCCATTCAAGCTCCAACGATCACTATGTTTTTCTGTTACTTTTTGTTCAAAAAATCTCGAGGTCAAATGCCAGTATCACAGTGGCGTATTGGGTGTGGTCATGTGGCATTTAAAACTTTTGTTTCGAATTTATTAATTATATTTTAAGGCTTATGACATAATTTAAAGAACTGACTGATTAAAAAAAAAACGTCGTAGGAAGCAAAGAAGAAGAAGTGTAAACTTGTAAAGTATCCGGGTTACAATGATACTATCCTGAGACTCTCAGATTCAACTATCGGTCATAATATAAAAAAAACTTTTGTGACCTTGTTTTTTTACTGATTGATGTGTAGTCCAGTCAAATTAGATCTGAAATCGAAATTTAACATTTAGCTTTGCATTTCTTTATATATAGTACCGTTAATAGTTCTAATGTTCAAAAACAATGTGTTACGAAGAGTGTAGGCAACCCCCGGTAAGGGTTGAATGATTCAGATTTGATTTCAGACTTTATTAGTCTGGATTAGTAGTAGAAGTGTTGATATAAATTTCCAAACCATTCATTTTTGTATACCTTTAGTAGGCAAACAGTCAAGTCAAGTTGCAGATCAATGTTATACATAAAGTAGGATCTGCTTTAATATCTGCATTTATTTAAAAAGTATGCAGCTAGTGAACGTATTCTACTGGTAGTAATGAAATCCTTTGTCAACAATGTTCTATATCAAGAATATTAACATGCTGTGACCGTTTCGTATTTGCATCGCTGAACGTCGGGAGATTGTCGTATCTTACATCTAGTTTAGTACGATTAACCTTGCATCAGCGGAAGCGTCTAATCTTAGTATGTAGTGAAATGCATTTTCTGGCACGCGTTCCAAAGCGCTTTACGCTTTCCCCAATAAAATAGAAAATGATGTAATCGAATACGTCAATTTGTACAGCGTCCGGTGTCGCGGTGTTCGGTTCCTAAGCTCACAATGAACTGTTACACAGCCTTATTTATAGTTTATGGCGGCCATTAAACGTTCGGTAATGGTGTAAACAATGGAGTTGGCACTCGGCCACCTGTCGTGTCCTGTACGCCACGGTGGATCAAAGTTAATGTGAAGGACATCGTATCTGTATAACATTCGATTATGCAATGTGTTATGTTACAGTAACTTTACATTTTTCAGGTGATAACAGTTACTAAAAGTTATATACTACGACCCGCGTGGCGGAGCGGTCACCGTACCGGTCTGACACGCAGTGGGTCCCGGGTTCGATACCCGGCCAGACAGAAATGTGAATGAAGTTTAGAGATCTGTTCTGGATCTGGGTGTTTGTGCATTCGTCTTTGTGTGTCCATGGCATCCACGGCACAGGAGAAAAGCCTAGTGTGGGGCTATGAGTGTAAAAAGCGTATATTTTTATTTATATATCAATTTAGATTTTTCGATGAAAAAGTTTGTTGTAATATCTATGTACTCAGTCTACTTACCGATGTTTAAATTCTTTATGGACTATGCAATACTTTAATTTAAACATAACGTACAAAAACACGCTTCCTATTTCCTAATTAAAATTATATATTAACATAATATGTTTCATAAATACATTACGTTTTAACTTGTCATTTTTTTGGCGAATCGAAAAAATCTTTATACAGGACTGGTCCTTGATGTTAATAAAGACATATGCGATCACTTCTGTTAATTTGGCATGGAGTTGTACATTTTGTAATTCAACCCAGGTATATCATGAATAAACTACGTAGTATGCGTAGGACGATTGGTAAATCACCTTAACGTGCGAGGGCGCGAAGATGAGTAATAGTCCGTATTATCGATGTACTCGTGGATATAGCTAATTAAACACCATCCAATAACTATAGATTGTATATTATCACTATCTACTTTATATACCAACCACCAATTACCAATGTAAAATTAGGAACACACCTATTTCTGCCTAATAATAGCAGTGTTAAGTGATGCTGTGTTTTACTCTGAAGGGTGTGGTAAGAAGATATACATATCCAAAGCGTTCCAATTTCGTTCTCAGGAGGTATCAACTAGGGTTGCCGACCGTACTATAATATAATTATAGTATTGAACTATATATATTTCGGGTCTGTGTACTATATACTATTGAGAAAATACCGCAAAAATACTATATCGTCCTTATCAAAATCTAACAAATAAATCCATCAGTACCAAATCCAAAGTTTACGAACGCGACTTTTCATTAATTTTTAATAGAAGCATGTCACTTTTACTTCAAACAAGAAGTATAAGGAGTGTAGGTTTATAAAAATAAGTATATTTTTGTCTATATGTTATGTTTTGTCCATGAAATACCGCATGGTTTACTACATGGTTACTATTTTTATAGCTTACTTTGAAAAATAATATATTTTGTCGACGCAATGTTGGTAACCCTAGCATCAACGCATCTTTTAGCAAACTGAGGTAAAACTGATCTTATTTAGGTTGATTAGAGGTTTCAATGGGCGGCATTCAACACTATCAGGTGGACTGCATGCTCGTTTGTTACTTCCGTACTATAAGAATATTTTAAAACAGGGAACTATGCGCCCTTATGCGTTAGATAAATGACGATCCATTCGTTTGAAGGTTTTAAGTGCGTCACAGCAATTGTTTTAGTTCAGTGTTTTTGTTTATGGAGGATGCCGTTAGTAAGCGGGGTTACACATTAGTGCTCGAGTAACAACTGTGCAGTGTTTGTGAAGTACTGGAGGGTACTCACCGTTGAATCACCGTATAATTTGCGCCATTGTATTCGGCGCCGCCGCTGTGACGTGTGCATACTAGATTTGGCGCAAGCACTTGCCCGAACAATGGAGATGCTAAAAGCTTTTTACAATCTAATGTTTTGCAACGACGCATCGTGCAATTGTTTACTGTTAACGAGCCTACAATGCAGCGTTGAGTGAACAAAACATATTTTTCTTAATTCACCTGTTTGCTTCCTCAGAACTTTCCGAGTTTTAGAACTCTTTTGTTGTGCGTTGAAGATTCAGTTTCACTTTTCTTTTTTATAAATTATGATAAGCCATATCGGGTCCTTGCGTAAACTTACAGATAAATTACACTTTCAGATAAATTTCCGAGGTCTTCTCATCATTGTTGTAACAACAATCACCTGCAAACATAGATATTCACACTTATTGTTTACTTATACAATAAAGAGCCGAAATTAATTATTCCGCGAACGTTTTATAATTAACTTAATGAGATAATTTTGGTTGAAGGCAGCTGTCCCTGCAATAATACTGAGAAAAAATGTTATCGCTGATTTTAATGAATAATTCGTTCTTGGCTCTACTCCAGGGTCTGCCGGATATGAGATACGTTACAATGGGTGACCTACATTTAGATCGATAAATAAATAAGGAAATTTTTGACATAACAACTGCAAATTTCATAGGAAGTATAATCGAGATTTCTTTTGGCAGTTTAATCAACACATTAAAACTAATGTCGAGGGATCACTTTACTTAAATATCTATTGATACCTTACTTTTATTTTAACTTATGAAAAAATATTGAAAAATTGGCACAATAATAATATCTTGTACCTTTTGGATGACGAGTTCTTTGACAGGGAAGTTACATTAGGGTAGGTTTTAATAGGTACATAACATTTTTTTATTTTGGTTTTTATAATCATGTTTATCTACTGATTTATAATAGTTAGTATAGTTGTAGCATTTTTCATGTTACTACTAGCCCTAAGTATATAAAGGCCCTTTATATAAAGGCGTGTTATGGATATGAACTTTCTCATCTGCACATAGATATGGATATGTAAAAACTGTACCGGTTAAGGATATGGGATTATTTCGGATTTTATCAATTGTATAAGAAAAGTAAATACAAATAATGGATAATTTGCTTTAATTTTTCAAATAATTTCTTTATATACATTATACATAAAGAAATTATTTGAAATATTATTCGTTATAATTACATAATACCTATATAGATTATAACACAATTCCGGACAAGCGAAAAAGTGAAGAGCGTGTTATTATTTGAAATAACTCGAACTTTTTATCCAATTCCGTTACGATTTCGATTGGATTTTAATTTCTAATATCCGATAACTTCGGTTACGATAACAGAGCTCCATATCATCTCTGATTTTATTATTGTAACATTGGAACATTGTGCACCTGCGATTTATTTTACAAAGAGTCACGATTCACTAACCATTGGGACCGATTTCAGTACATTAAACCTATGTGTATATATTATACTAGGTATTGCATGGTAGCACTGATATGAATTAGCTACAAGAATACAGTATATCAACGTCAGTCAGTCGGTCAACATTTATTCTGTCTGATTAGAGCTGTTTCATTATATTCATCCTCGTAATTATAATTTCGTAATTATTTTACATAAACAAACTACGCATAAAAATGAACACTGTTGGGCGTATCAATCCATTTTTTCTCACTGCTGCGCACGGGTCTTCTCTCAGATTCAGACAGTTCCAGGCCGTAGTCCATCGCGCTGGCTAAGTACGAAAGACGTGTCTACCAAGACTTTACACACCTTTGAGACCTTTTTATTTTAAGAACTATCAGGTTTGTAGGTTTCCTCATCATTTCCGCATGTTTTCCTTCGCCGTAAAGCAATGTTTATATTAATCTCTTATATGCACATAACTTTAGAGAATTCAATAGTGCGCGTCTGAGATTGAAACCTCAGACCCTCGGTAAATAGGCAAGTTTTATCCATTCGGCTATCACTGCCCCTGAACACTAGGTAAATGATTTATAACTGAAATTTCAGATGAAATGCCTTTCCAATTATCATTTAGTAACTTAATGAAGCATGTGAATCGCTATCTTTGTACACGCGAGATGAAATGATGAATCGCCGCGTAGCAAAACATCACAGTTTATGTTTATGAAATACTGTGACGTGCGCGTCGTAAGATAGGATTAGCGGTCATTACATTGTCATTTTTCTTTAGGTAACATGGATGAAATAGGAAAAAAAAAATTTTCGTTCAAGTATCATCATTCAAATGGGATTTTTTGATTATTTGTTCGTTTTAAATAATTTTAATCAACGTTATATTTAAGGTAACGGTGTTAAACACATAGCACCGATATTTATTTTCGTCAACTCTAATTTGTGAACGACTGAGACGATGTAAGTGCTATCCTGAAGGGCAGTGCCCCTATATCCATTGAATATAGTTACGTCTTGTTGTCTTCCCGGTGCACTAGTGGCCGGTGATTTATCTGCCAATTGACGACATCTACTTATGTGTTACTCAACCAAGCTATAAACCGCGGTCAAGTGTCATGTGCTAACACCCAAAATCTTTATCATTGAGTGCATTACGTATCTGTGCGATATTAACACAACTTGACGTTATTTTTTAAAGTGTACACAAACATGAGTGAAATAAAAGAAATGTAAATGAGTCTACAAAAACAGAAGAAACTAAAGTTTAAAATGTGGAAATCTTTAATAAATAAGAAGAGAAAATACAGTGATGAGTTACCGTGTGATCGCGAATCTTACGCCGCCCTGGCGGCAATGCAGGGAGGTACAGCTGCAACACTACCGCCATCTCTCGACGCGTTAAGAGCATGTAAGTATTGTCGCTACTCCCTAATAGATGGAGTTAAGAGTTATATAGTTTCAAGTCATAAATGTTAACAGAGCATTCAATGATGATTCTAATCGAATTATTTAATAATTTTAATATATAATTCATTTCATTAATAAGCTAGGCGCAATTTACGCTTGCTTGACTTACAGCAGCCTCGATACGGAGCTTTTTAAATGATATACCATTGAAGAGACATAAAAAAGAGGATTATATATTCAGCTGTATTTTTATTGTAACAATTTTATTAATGGAGTAATGCGAATTGTAAAGATGGTATATTATTGTTTTTATTTCTAGGTCCTTTTTAGGCTTCATAATTTTTCATCACCAAGTCAAAAGGTTATACCGTAATCATAAGTTTAAACGAATAGTGGTTGGATAGTGATCATTATTATCAGAAGTGTCCTGGAATTACATTGTGAGAAAAGAATGATTCATGCCATTGTATTTGTGATGCCGACCGAAGCAAGCTGTCTTCTAAATAAGGTTAATCTGCGTGACATTTTTGCCGAGTTTGCCTCCGTGACCCACGTCGGCATTGTGATGGACAAAGGGTTCCTAATCTGGAAACTTCAATGCCATTTCGTGTTATTTTAAGATACAGTACTTGCCGTTTATTGCAGAATATAATTCGTTTACCTGCATTACTCTTTAAAACTACAATAGTAAAGACTAGGTACGTACATAAGTACGTAGGTACGGTAAAAAAAAAACCTTATTTTCACTTTCCCGAAAAGTAAGTATATCTGATATAGTGGTATAGCAAATTAATGAAATCTTGTTATTATGAATGTTTCCTATAGCTTTTGTATTACCGTTAAACAAAACACCACTCGTGTAGAGTTATGTTATAGTTCGAGATATCTTTATGATTAGATTTAGATACATGATCAAGTATAAAATACAAGAAAATTTAAAACTCCCAGAAGGATTTTTTCAATAATCACACAAGTACACTAATTAAGTTTCAGCTTTGTAACATGTATTCAGCCCCAGATCTATATTTTAACGATCCACTTGCGAGTTCTCTTATTTTGTGAGGATAAATATTCTGCCATCCGGTCAATTTGCCGCCGGTCAACTTTCTTAGTTTTTTGCAGCCGAGCACATTTTGACATCCTGCAAGGAGCCCGGGGAAAATGCCCTAGTTCGTCCTCCCCTACCCTAGACCCGAGACTACATGTCCTATTGTAATAATTCAATTAATCAAATGAAATTATCTCAAACCTGTTTCTTACTAGCGACAGTTGCCTTGTAACCTGCTATTTGTAAACAATTGTCTTTTGTCTAACGCAAAAATCGTGAAAGGACATCACTTGGCAATCCCGTGTAGTAATCCTCTATTTATATAACGGAACAATGAACTGTGCGCAAAAGAAACTGAATAACTAATCATAACGTGAATTGCCTCAAAGACAGAGCACTCTAACAATAGAGAACCACTTAATAAGACATTATGATACTGAAGTAGATAGAGTCTACTAGACTAGGGCGTATTAAGTTCTAGAGTAGTGTTTGTATTGCAGTCTCCATAGTAACTGTATCCATTTTTTATGTTCCTTTCATGGGCACAGCCAGGTACGGGCAGAGAAGACCGTTCGGTCACAGATTTAAAAATGCATGTATTATTTTGAAGAAGTTGCCATTGTGTACGGAAATTTTTTAAAATTATGTAAATAACCACGCAGATTCCTCCTTTTTTTACCTCCACTAATGTGAGATACTTAATCTGCCCCTCCCCCCATCAACATGATTTGCCCCTCCCTATAGAGAATCCTCGCTACGCTCTTGGTTCCTTTGCTGTTGTACTCCCATTTATTTGAAGAAACCTGGAGCATATTGCTTGAGCTCGTCGGTGATAGTACTATTTTGCTAATTAAAAAAATATCCAGCGAAGTTTCCTATGCAGTTACGTTACGTAGAATCTTGAACGAAGCTTTTTAATTTGATTAAATTTCTTACATAAAGCAACCTTTAAAAACAACATAAAAGTATCAAAGAAACCTCGACAGGTTTCTTTGATACTTTTGTGTTTTTTTTTATAATTTGCCGCTAAATATATTATAATTATTATTATTATTAATTATGTTCAAAATATTCACTGCGTGTAAAACATAGGAAGTTATAATTATGTTTACTATGTATTTTAATGGTGTGCAGTCGATACGAAGTGGTTAATAAGTCTCCGTCGCAGTACATATAACCGCAGTAGTTACTACTTTAGGAGGTTGTACTATTGTACATATTGAATTGTTTTTCAAACTGCAATAACATTGACTGCTTAGAATACAGCTATAAATCAGCGTCTAATCGACGACTATTCGTCGTGTGATCTGTGGTTTATACAATATGCGTCCCACGACACAGTTTCCATGACTTTACGTAAATCAGCTAATAACACTAGGTACGCACACATAACAATAAAGGATTTCCGCTCACTATATGAACAATGGGAAACATTATGAAAACTTTTGAAATAATTGTAAATACAGTGCTCATAATTATTGTGAACGAGCTACATTTCCATAATTGCGGGAGTAGTAAAATTGCTGATACAATTAAAGATTTTATCGCTGTATAAATACAGACGGCTTTTTCTATAATTGCGAGTGATGGAAACTGTGTTACAGATTTTAATTTGTATGCAAAAGGTTATATCCAAGCGTATAATGCGATATGCAGTTTGAAAATTCTCTGATAAAATATGTAAATTCTGATTCTTCATAAAACAATAAGAGCACCCAAGCCGTTGATCTGGAGAAGAAAAGTCGTTACCCTGGACACCTATACGTACCTAAGTCCGTATAGGTGTCCAGGGTGTCATATACCCGTTGTCATAAGCAGTTTGCTTCCTATACCAACACAGATACTAGAATCGGAGTCCTCGCCGTAGTAATAACGGTAGCTTTATGCGACCTGAATTACTTTGTTATCCAGGACGACATCTTAATATTATACGCCATAATATTAATATTACTACGTGCCTTAATATTGCCTAAATTAAATCCATGGAATTTCCTTAGTGGGACGCATTTCGATTATATTCGTATTGAGTATTCTAGGCCATACCTTTTTTGGAACACTGAATAGTCTTTACATCCTTGTAAAATCCTTGTATAATGTGCTCATAAATATCTGATTAAGATGGTCTGCAGTTGTGTTAAAATTGTTTTTTAACGGATCTACAGAATTAAGTATGACAAAGTTTCTACCGTTCGTCGAGGAGCCTTTGGCTATGAGCAAGAACTAATTCTAAAGTTCTAGTTAACGTGTGCGAAGACTACATTACTTTCAATCTGCTTGATGCAAAAATTATTTAGCTTATAAGGATGACGAAGTGCCATAACTTGGTGGTAGTACCTTACCATCAGGTGGACTGCATGCTCGTTTGCTGCTTCAATGTGATAAAAAATACTTTCTTGCCTACCATAAGTAGTAACGCGAACGTACAAAATCGTTACAGATAGGTACCAGAATATCCGTGTGTACGCGTGCGTTGCCACGGCTCCAGCTACGTGCTGTACAGGTTGACCCACTTACTTGAAGCGGGCCGACGGCCTGACATCCATATGCTACTACTCCGCTGGGATTCAAAGACGCATCCAAGAATTGTTTCCATGCGGTTCCTATTACTATCTTTGTGTGATACATAACGACGCGCATTACATGAGAGCGGATTTTGTTTGGATTTTTTATGATAGTCGAGATGTTTCGAATTCGTTGTTTAGAGTATTTGAAACAAATCTTAGAAGTTGAGTATTGATCAGATAAATGTCTAAAAATATTGGCAAAATATCGAGAAATTGTTGAAAAGAACGCAATTAGATGAAGTAGGTATATTATTATGTTCATGTGTTAAGCTCATGAAGTATATTTGAAAATTAGTATTAATTTAATTTTTATAGTCAGTATTGATTTTATTGAAATCAATTTTTTTAAATTAATACATTCGATTATTTTTTTAATACATTCATAAATGATAATAATTAAAATAATAGTTTAGTTTGAAAGTGAGCAAGTTATTCCTTGGCTACTAACAATGGGGTAATATCTAAATTTCATAATTAAATAAAAGTTATATAAAAAAGTAAAATTATAGGTAGATATTTTAATTTCTTTTTACTAATATGAAGTAGCAAACGAGCAAGCAGCCCACCTGGTGGTAAGTGGTAAGCAACTTCATATAGAACAAGGGGTTCTATATGAAGTCGACCACAGATGCGTTGCTACTTCCGAGGAATGAGATGGTCGCTTCATATAAAAGTGAGCCGGCAACCACACCCTTCCACCGAAACGCAAGAACTGCTTTGCGTTAGAAATAGGTGTGGCGGTGGTACTTACCCGAATGTAGTTCACATTGGTTCTACCACCTGGCAAATTATAACCACCACCTACCACCTGGTAAATATATTTTAATATATTTACATACATACTTATGTAGTTAGGAGAAATTGACTCGTTTATATGCGGAAGTAGATAGTACTTCATGTCAGACGATTTAACGAGTCTTCCAAAACTTATTTCAAACTTTACTTATGTATTAAAAATAAAACATTTTTATATCTAGGCAATATATTTGAATAATATAAACATAAGCATAATCAGCGATTTACATTCTTAGGATATTTAAAATCTTACTAAAATAAATCAGTTTTTAAAGTAACAATAATATGCCTCTAGTTAATTTGTTATTTTAATTCAAAGTTTAATTTCATTCATTACTAAATTAATTTTCGCATAGTCGCTAACAAGTTGATTATGAGGTACATGTCTTTAAATACAAAGTTGTGAATATATAAATACCTATTCCGATGAACTATTCCGAAACGTCATCACTTCAGAAACGAACGCAGTAAGTTTTTGTGTATTGAGGTTAAATCAAGCATCCTAAGAATCATTGTTCTCTGGCCTTGCAGCCTCTACGTTCATTAGCAAATACAAAGTAACAGAAATTAGAATAGCGTGGGTATGTGCCTGTTACTTCGTAATTTGTTGCACTAATATCAGCTTACTATGTAAAGGTTCTCCTCCTCCGCAATTGATCGATTTGGAAGTAAAGGCAGTTTTGGTGTTACTGTATTTGCATTAATATTTATTAGTCGCTTGATTGATAGTCCTAAACAATGCTGATAAGCTTGCGATAAAATTCATGAATGGATAATGAGCATGACGTGGCAGTCGTATTGTTTATTGTTTCAGGATGTGTGGTTGAAAGTATTTACTTTGCTGATCAACTTATTGTATTGGGCGCAAATAACAATGAATACCTTAAAGTTAGAGCTTGCAGTTCATTTGAAAGCCGGCAAAAACACACTCTAGACTCAATTTTAAATATGTCTAATCTTGTTTTTGATTACTCTTCTCTTCTGTGTACAAAATTTGAGTACCTACTTACTAATTTGGCACAGGGTTCTGGAATGTAACTTGAATGTATAATTTGGCTTCCTATAGTGCAAAATTATTTGATTTGTCGGACTTTTATAGTTTACTCTTACGGGTCTAAGTCCTTCCAGTGATATTATTTTAATCTTTATTCTCATTGTGTGCATTTATAGGGTAATAAGTATTATTTAAATTAAAGGTGGTTTTGTCCTCCATTGGAGTGATTCGCAATAATCGTTTATTAATTAATGCCATCCGTCTATGGCATTCGTCATTTAACGCTATGCGTATGCAAATGTCAACGCAACTGGTTTTTACTCATCTGCTTCGAAGATTCCCATTCCTGTCTAGTTGTTGTATAGACGAGAAAAGCTTGCATTTCCAAATGGCCTTCGATATGGAACGGATGCGTGATATTGCACTTAATTCGCCGTATATGTCCCAGCGCCGATCACGGCAACTGGATCCGAATGGAGGAGAGAGCGGTTGAAAAAACTAGTTGCCAGCACGTTCGGAAGACGGCCATTACTAAATTCTTAACAGTTTTTACAAGTTAAGCTCTCAGAAGTGATTTTAAAAGCTGGAAGTGTTTTCATGTTTTTCTTTAGTGGTTTAATTTTATAAAGGTGTAGGTTTTATTTACTAATATGTCTAAGTATCTGATATATTAATGGAATTGTCAATGGCATCTTTTATTGCTAAGATATTTGGAGATGCGTACCGTATAAAGTTTAAAAAGATTAGAACTAAAGTATAGATAAGTTAAACAAGCCAACGAACTGTAGGTACATTTTGGTTCTATTATTACTAATATAATAAACATAACTGTAACAAATGCTTCAGACAGTACACAATTTATATTAAAATACTGCGGATAGAAAGCCCCAAGCCATATCTCAATTTATAATTGAAGTGCGGATCTTTTCATTAAGCCGATGAAAACAATGATTCACAATGGATGATTCACCGTGTGGGTTGAGCATCGTTGGCATTGATGGCTACCCATACAGTTGACTCTTCGCTTGCAGTATTGCCATATTGTCCTCCTCCGCGATTAGGTGTAAGGTTACTTTAATACTTAAGTGACGTAGCAAGATGGAAGGGTGGCTCTGATTGGCATATAATCGATGATCACCCGATAGATAGATTTTTTCTTACATTGAATTTCAGTGTGTCATGGATTTCTTTATTGAGATACGTATAAATTGTAATATATTACTTGGTATAGAGTTCGGTTGGACTTTACTAGGCTGCATAAGTTTTGTCACTGTAGTTCCGGGACCAGAATAGGGCTACAGTATACCTTGCACGTCGTAAGAGGCGACTAAAAGGGGGCTTCAGGGGTTGCGGGTGGTAAATGTGGGAGCTCGAGCCGCCCAGCCAAGCGACACCGGGAAGGGCTACGGAATGTGTGGTCGCATGCCGCCGTAGGACCCGGTGAGCGTAAATGCGTAAATGCTATATATAGTCTTAAAAATAAAATCGTTGGTCATTTTTTCGCAAATTGTTTACTGGATTGTAAGCAATTCTCCGAATATTTCAAACTTCGAAAACTCATACATTGTGTGATCTTGAAGAATTGCTCAATGTGTAGTAAAATAATTAACATCAATAATTAAAGTTTTATAATTATACAACATTTTCTTAACGACGATGTCAAATTGTTTCCGTAAGGATTTATGTGTATGCTATCATAAATTCTAAGACATTATAAAATACCAAAACGTATTAATTAATTCAGTAGCAATATAAAATGAGTAAAATTGACAGTTATTAAAATAAAAACCAGTCGATAGCAATCAAGAATTGATAGTATTTTAATTAATATTATAGTAATAACAATTAAAATTCTAAATAGTATCCTAGCAGAATATTTTTACATTCTAATCCAGTGTTTCTCAATCTTTGGTTCACGACCCTCTGGTAGGTTGCGATACCTCCGTAGGTTGGTCGAGAGAACTAGGTACCTACTTCAGTAAAGAATTCAACAAATTTTAAAAGCGTCACAAGATTTTAGGAGATACCTTTCCGTACCTTTTTATCCGACTGCATCAGAAGGAGGAATTACTTTGGTACGTTCTACAGCCCAAACGGCATGGCGGATTGTGAAATATTACATATCATTAGAATCGTCTCAGTTTGCAGAATGACATAGGCTATATAATTTTTATAAATCGCGCCTTAAAAAAAGGGGTCAAA
>DWNE01002996.1:0-17566 GCA_018249875.1 Cecropterus toxeus | reverse complement strand
AGACAGGCATCTAAATGATGAGTTTAGATTTCTGTTCTGGGTCTGGGTGTTTGTGTATTCGTCTTTGTGTGTCCATGCCACCCGCGACACAGGAGAAAATCCTAATGTGGGGCTATGAGTGTAGAAAGCGTCTTTTAAGCGTCTTTTTATTTTAAGCGTCTTTTAATATCAAAAATTCAAAAATAGACGAAATAACGCTAAAAGTTAGGCCAGTAACTTAATATGTTCAAGCAAGGCCTCCGGCATGAAATAGAGCCGCATGACAAATTTATATCGTGTTAAATAAATATAGAGACCGACCTCGACATTCTATTCAATATTACAGATCTCAATACTGCACTGTCATTTGTTCGTTAAATAATTTCAATTAGTGTTTGCATTTACTTCGCGACAGGTGCCTTTGACGCACATGACCTGATTAAACAGATATATTATTTATGGTTGCGTTTTTTTATGTCTTCGTAAACTTAATAAGAAATAGAAGTGTCCTGCGCATCCGCACTTAAAAATAATGTAACATTAATTTGAATCGTAATAACTTTTCAAGAGTAAATAATTTTAATGAAATACTCCTAATTAAGTAAATAAATGTTACCTCATGATATGGACTTTTATAATTCAGTTGCTTTGATTTGAGACGTTTTAAAAGTTATAACTACTAAAAGTCCTCATTTCTTTTTTTTGCAAAATTTGTGTAGGTATAAGCATGTAAGGAATTAAGGATAGGTATAGTAGGTTCGGTCACAAACACTGCTTGCACTAATCCTTCAGTGAAGAATAGTTTTTTCGTATACACTTCTTCATTTTTGATAAAAACGAAGAAGACAGAGACGACTGATGAATACACAAAAAGTTTTTGTGTATTCATCAGTCGTCTCTGTCTCTTTTACTTAGAAACTAAGTATTCAGTCGTTTAGACTAAATAGACCCACATGCAATAAATATAAAAATGGAGACATATGAGATTTATACCGCAAAATTGCAATTGTTGTAAAATATCAGATAAATACTGCGCTTCTATAATACAAACATTTCAGTTTTGCCAAGTAATATTTCACACAGAATGTTCCATTATTGAATTACGAAATTAAATAAAAAAAAAACACATCCTAAGATACCTAAGTTTAACATGAAGTTAATTGATGTTTAACTATAAATTGCGAAATATTGGAAGCTTGCTTGTTATTTAATAATAGTACGCAGATTGTTAATGAGATTTTGATGAAACTGACATGTAATGGTGCTCAAAATGCATTAAATTTATTTGAAAGCTAGTTAACGATTGTTCTGTCCTTCGTTTATCAATTAAGTGTTCATATTAGCTGTCACGTTTTTTTAAAGTTTCTATGAGACATTTTTGTTCACTATATTTTTGTGTGGGATATAATGATCGTCCTATGATCAACATGGTAATGGAAAAGGCTTTAGCCAATTGTTTTACGTGAAATAGGTCATTGTACTCGATAGAGTTCTTGACAAGGCAACTATCTACACTGCTAATGCTAAGCATATAAATACAGTGTTTAGTCTTTTGGCAGTCGTTGGTAGTCTTGATACCTACTTGATAACTACTCATGTAAAGTATATGCTGGATTTAGCGGGGGCTCTGCCGTGCCCCCAGATTGCACCCCGCTCTTACAATCTAAATTTGTGTAAACTCAGTGACTAATGAAATTTAGCCACGAGGTCAGGCGTCTAAGTGCGTATGGTGCTCGTTCCATGTATCGCACGATGAGGACTAAAAGGACCGTCAAAGTTATACCTACACTAGAAACTACTCCTAACAATGTTAATATATCTTCTAGCAAGTTAAAAGTGGTGACATCGTCAAAGGAAAGGCAAACAAAAAAGTAATGTACTCTACAACTTTAAAAATCTCCTGAAAATGCAAAGAATTTTCAGACAATACAAAATTCGTATAAGGTCAATTTTATCTTCACCGTTCGATATGGTTTTGATATCCTGAAATCGGAACTTTAAGTACTTACATGGACTTACTCCATACCAGTTACAAAGTTAAGCGGCAAGTCGAAATAAATTTTGTAAATTTTAATACTGCTTCAACTTTAACGACCATAAATCAAATTTTAATTGCGTACCATTCATATTGCATCCGAGCCTGAGGCATTAATGGTCGTGGTTGACAATGAGGCTCGTATTGTAAAACAGTTCAGACCCACGCGGGCGCCAGCATGACTCATGACACTAGCTTACCACCTTGACTTCGCTCGGGCTCTTACATTGAATTAAATATGGGTTTAGCTTTCTCTATAAAAGTCACATTCACAGACACGCACAAGGTACAACCAGTATAGTTCCACCGGGGAGGTACCACCGCCACACCTATTTCTGGCGTGAAGCAGATTTGCGTTTGGTGAAAGGGTGTGGTTGCCGGCTTACTTATTTATATTATGAGGCGACCATCTCAGCCCTTATAACTGGCATCGGTGATCGATTTCAAATAGAACCCCTGTTCTATATAAAGTCGTTTACGGATGTCCATGGGCGGCGGTGGCTACTCATCAGGTGGTCAATATATAAAAAAACCTAATTCGGTCTTATAAGAGAACATGCTTTAAAAACTAAAGTACAATAGCTATTCCTCTACCGTATAATGTTCATGACGCGTTCTATTTGATTCTTACCTCATCAAAAGCTTTCAAGTTCAATTTATATGACTAATACACATGTGATTGTGGTCAAAAAGTTTAATACAATAGTTCGTTGCTTTGAATTTCACAATACTTCACAATACAATACGATATTATTATTGCACAACAAGAAAATTGAATTCAACAAAAGGTGCAATTATGGCCGAAAACAAAAGGCTAAAGTTAGACATTGAAAAAATTGAATTGTAAACGGGTCCAACGTAAGCAGTGAGGTCGAAACTGGCACTAATTTGACAAGCGATCGATAAGCGGTGTCAACTTGAAGTAGTGGTAAACAATGAGTCACCAGGCTAGGGTCTCGTTTGGAAACAGCTGAATGTATAAAACCAATTTGGGTGAATTTTCTCTCATATGTGTATCAAATTTTGGTGACATTTAAAAATAACTTTGCCTGGCCTGGAAATCATAGTCCAGGCACCATTGATTTTTCACACTAAAAATTTTACTTGCGTATTAGAAATTTAACGTATCTTTCAACACCTTTACATCAAAGCACCAATTACATCTTAGCACCAATTAAAATAATTTGACTTTATAATATTGTTAGGAATGAGAAGCCATTTTGGAAAATACGACAGACCGGAACCATTCTATTTCTAAAAATATATATAATTGTACCTATACACAGAGATATTTTCAGAGATGGAGACAATTTGTATCAAGTTCGTGAAGGCAGTGGGCGGTTTATGCAACAAACTGTAACTAATTAATATGTTGTAAGTTTGTAAGCGCGAAACTGAAGTAGCGAACGAGGTGCATATTTATAGGTCAGACCACCTACATTTGTAAAATAGGAAAGTAAATTATAACGGTATTAGGTATTACGCACGAACTAAGGTACCTATTTTTTTTATAAAACTGAAGTAGCAAACGTGCATGCAGTTCACCTGATGGTAAAAGGTCATTGCCGCCCATGGACATCTGTAAGCAACTTCACACAGAAGAGGGGTTTTGTATGAACTCCATCACAAGTGCTACTCCTGAGGACTAAGATGGACGCCTGATATGAAAGTGAGTCGGCAATCACACTCTTCCACCATAACGCAACTTCCAAACGCCACTGCTTCACGCTAAGAATAGGTACCTCCCGGTCGAACTATCATATAATCCGGAGGTTCCCAAAGTATTTTTACTCGTAGAAGCCCGTAAGTTACGGTGGACCTCCTGCTGCTACATTTCTACCATATTCCTAACACTCGTCCAAAATGTGAAGATCTAACGATGTAAATTGGCGTCGCGGGTGAGTTCCAACCCGAAATTCGGAATGATAAAACACACGCTGACCTTCTTACAATATTATCGCCTACCTGCACATTGATATGTTGGTAAAGCCAAGCCAACATTTTTGTTCTTTACTATCGAAACCAGATAATTTCAATAATAGATTAATAATACATTTTTGTTGACCCCCACTTTAGACCCCCGTTGAGTCCCTCGTGGACCCCTGGGGGTCCACCTGGACCTCTTTGGGAATCACCGATATAATAGTTCTACCACCGTAGAAACCAATTTTAGCTGTTAAGGTATAATTATCCCTTAGATAAATGATAATTTATAGTTGTCATATATCCTGCATTCTACGTAAAATTCCAATCATCAATAATCATAAATCATCATCCAATGTCATAAACTCTGTTTGAGATGTATAGATATGATCTATCCTAAAAGGGTCCGATCCGGCAACTCTATCAGGTGCGTAGGATCAAGAATTTAGTAGTATACCTGAGATTTTAAGTTTGCTAAGTAAGCTTCATTTTATCAATTGTTAATTTTAACCAGAATATAACACCGCTAACACCGGTGTGGCAGACGTAGAGTGGCAGCAACGCGCCGCGACTCGACGGTTTTACCAGAAAACTTGCTGCATACAATCGGAATACCAAACTGAAGTTATTTAATATGCCAGTTACGCGGTATTGGCTAAGCGCAGGAGATTGCAGGCGAATTCCCGCGTCGTAATTACATTTCTTGCCGCGCCAAGGTGTTCAACATTTACCGTCGAACGGCGACATTATAGTTGCATTAGGCTTGCATATTTGTAGACGGAGTGTACGTAATTATGAGGAGACGTGTACACTTGACGGGTTTTGAATATGCCTAATAACAAGTGTTAGCTGGTGTGTTGGTTTATTGGTGTGGTAAAGCCTATACTCCCATAATGCGTTCAACTTGGTGCGGGATTGAACTTGGGTGAGACTAATCTTACTGTGGCAGATTACTTATATGGGCAGGGATCACTGACCATCAGGTGGACTACGTATTTGTTTGCTACTTCTATAAAAAAAGAAAAACATTGAGTATCCGCGTGATTTGGCTGTCGTCGTGTAGTAGGTTAAATATGTTGGGTATCTGCTGCAATGAGGTGGATTTGCAACCGCCTCCTAAAGGTGAAAAGTCTAGGAAACCAACACCGATAACCAAATCCCTCCGTTTTGTATCCTTATGCGGCTAAGCTTAGATTTCGCCACTAAAACCCGGTGAGGCTTTCGGAAAAAAGGCGGAATATTTCATAGCAGTGCGTCGAATTCGCTGCGGGTGGGTCGGTACATAAATCACGCAAATCTTAAACCGTGGAAATTCACCATAACATATAGATATTCGAAGTAGGAATGTAATAAAATACTATTTTATTACCCCTGTCAGAAGATTTTACGGAAATTTTCTGCGGAATTGCCAACTGACAATTTATCAAAGTTATCACTTCATTTGGATATTCGCCAACTCAAAATGCACAAAGTTTTTATGAGTTTAGTAACACAATTAGAATTACATCTTTCAAGCGTAATTAATTATAAGAAAAAATAAACATTACTATGTTGAAATTATAAATGTAAAAAAAACTTTTAAAGTACTGGAATTTTGTAGTATAAAGTCGGTAATGTCTTTAATTCTTAAGTCTAATTCTGTTTATAAAATATTTCAACCATTAAGTTGCATAAATAGCGGTTCTCAATCTTGTGACGTGTCAGCGAATATTTATAAAGATATTATAAGTTATCTCAAAATCTCCGATACGAGCCGTTACCCATAAATTAAACTAATTAATAACATTTACACTGCTTTATTAATCTACTGCCTTGCCCCAAGTTAGCGGGTAATAAATTATCGACTCGAATATTTTAGATATTAGCAACCTTAATTTGCACCAAGTAACAGTAAATGCATACTCTGATATAGCTACCTTGATATTAATATATATCTTCTATTAACCTGACTAGTTGTATTGATCTGGTTAGAGCTAGCCTATTATTTTCTCATTTAGAAAAGATCTTTCTTTAGTTCCATATTACATATCATTTATGAGACGTTTAAGTTAAATATTACTTAACAATAACTATGTTATATATATAATGTATAATCACTAGTATTTAGAAGGGCATGGCGATTTATCCTTATTTTCAATTGTACAAAAATAGTCGTGATTTCGATATTTTTTATTTATCTTTTACATGGTGGGTCAGAAAACGTCAAGAAAGTATGTTGAAAAATGTAGATACCAAGTATCTGTACAGTTCATATATGTATTTGCAAAACAATAGTTTGAAGGAATAAAGAATAATTAAACTATAATTTTTGGAATTTTTGTTTTAGCGATTTAGTTTTTATTTTAATTAATTCAATAAATAAAAGTATATTGCAGTCAAAGAGTAAAAAGCTGTACGTTTGGCCGTCTGTCCCTTCGTCCGTGCGCGAGTCTGACTCGCAGTTGACCGGTTTTTCAAACACGAATGAAACCATGGAGTACATCTAGTCATACTAATACATGCGTACGATTTCGTCATTATGCTTGGCAGCCATGACGACGAACTAGCGGCGCAGTTGGAGGGCAGTGGCAGCCTACAGAAGAGGCATGTAATTCTGAACCTGGCAGAGCGATTCGAACGAGAGTGAAAGAAATTTGCATTGAAAAATTCTCTCCACATTAAGCCTTATCTTCATCTTATTGCAGCAGACAGCACATTAGATAATTGTTCTTGAACAGATGGCGGATTGCACTAGAAAAAAAAATGCTTGGCGCCGAAAATGAGGATAATGTGACATTATTGCGGTTGCCAATTCCATGAGTGCATTTTTAATTTTTTCGTGTCTGGCGCTAATAATAACCTCCGTTTCGTTCACTATAAAGTTATTTTTATATTTGTGCTAGAAACGAGTTTAACTAATTCCATATGTGTTGAGCGTTTTAGCATTTCATTTTTTGATATAATACTTAGTTTTATTAAGTAGTTTTCAACCTTACAAAAATTACAAGGAGTTGTCTGGAGCGATGATGAGTAAAATGATAAAATAAGTACTTTTAGTCTATGACCCGCGCATTCTCGTAAAGTTGGCAGAATTGCCTAGTAGTTCTGTGAATTTCTATTAATACGTCTCAGAAAGTAAATCCCGGTGTCAAATATCATTGTCACTTGTAAAAAATAATAAAATGGAGAATTAATTTTCGTTCATTTCGTTGTCATGCGCCAAACGATGCATCTGTAACATTGCTCTGTTCTTCGTCTGTCGTTAACCTTTAAAACTTTCTACTACACCACGTTTGACGAGTATGAGTCATTGCAGCTGTGTCGCAGACCGCCAATGACTGATCATCTCTATTATGCGGAAGCGCAGACACTTGCCGGAGTTGGCACGTTGGCAGGGGCAATGTCGTTTGGAAACATTGGCCTGTACTATTGAATGGAGATGACCGATCGCGTACTAGTTGAAAGCATATAACCTTTGTGTTAGTGTAATATGTGTGTATATTAAATTGAAACCGTTACTTCAATTTCTTTAGTAAAGTAACAATAACACATTCAACTCTGCCTTTGTAAAATTTGATATAAAATATTTTAGAGTATACTCAAAAATATTAAAAAATATATTAATGTAAAATTATATTTATGTTATAAGAAATGATACTTTCATTTTGGCAAAGACTGGCCACAAAACTAATAATGCTCCGTGCATTTTAGGATTAAAAAAATAATATTGAAAGTTAGTGTTGGGCTGTTCCATTGTGACCTATCGATAATGAAGATACTACGATGATTTTATTCCGGAAATGTTGCGTATTCACTTTTCGAACAAAATGTTTACAACTATTATTACTGGCTTGCACGTACGTGTATTAGCAATTTATTTCTAAAACCTTGTCGATGACACGAATTCAACGCAATAACGATCGACCTCCGAGCCTGCGACATTAAAACGAAAACGAAATAATAAATGGCAGTCATAACGTAATCGTGTTCCATATTCTATTTTGTGTATTCACTTTGTTATTGACCGACTCCGTTTATACAGCTGTCGTCTGGGAGCTGAAAATGAAAAATGCAAATCGAATGCCGCAGGATTAACGTAATTATGGATCTCTGACAAATATTATAGTCTTTCTTCGTAAATGTAACATTTTCTTTTAATACATTTTACGTTTTTTTAATATTACCTTCATTATATTTTTTAAAATTATTATTTAAATTTAATCCAATCAGTATATGCATGACAATTGTTTTTATATCTTTATTTTGTTCTACTGAACTTTGAATAATTGTAACTAAGATATTTTTTTGTAGAACAATGTCTGTTAGTCTGAAATATAGTAGTTTACAAAAATGTAAAACATTTCAATACATTGTAATCGTAAACGATAAGTAGAAACTAGTATTACATTTGACTTCTTGGAAATATGCTAAGCTGTCATCGTCGCATGAAGTCATTTCCGCTTGACCAAATTTAATTATCAAATGAATAGTCAAATATGAAAACCGGCATTTGCGATTCTCTTAGTGTTCTTTAGTTTGAAGTTTTTTTCTTAATAAATAAATAAATAAAATTTTCTAGTCCGTAACCACAACTATGCGCAAATATTTAGAAGGTAATGTCAACCAGAGTACATAGTGATCACAAAACAAAGTAAATCTTATTCTGGCTACGATATAGTTATTTTTAAGACGCCTACTTTTGGCCTACCTTTATAATAGCCTTATATACTGGCCTTTGTCGGTACATGGGGCGCTGCTGCATACTACAGCACTATTTAGAGATGGTACAAACTTCCATGGATGACAATGATGTCATGAAGAAATCCTGTATCTGCTTCTAATACCTAAAAACTTATAATACATTTTTATAAATACAGTATGCGTCATATAAAGATTGTACATATTTCTTAAATGTGAAAGGAATATGAAGAAATATCACAAATTATAAAACAGCGGCCTGAATGAGCAGCGAATCGTTCAATCTAAATCGCAGTTAAATTGTATATAATTACTTTATTTAGCTAAAACATAATGGATAGTATAATATTTGTAATATTAAGATTGTTACATTCGTTACTTGGTATTATGTTTGCACAACATCCTGTTTAAATTCTAACTTTTAATAAAGTAATTAGTTGAGAACTTACACCAAATTAAATTCGAATAAAAAGTACACAAAGAACGCAAGGAATTAATTGCAACATTTATACTTTGTTTAACCTGTTGTTAGATAAATTGCTATGCCTTCGAGCTTAAACATCATGTAATCATACATTTCAATATACGACCATGGTGCCTGCAGTAATTTGAAGTGTGTTTACGAAGAGAAAATTGCAACTATTGTCTCCCACGTCTTGACTTTCTACTCGAACACATAATCTACAAAGAGCTATAAGCTACCTATAAGAATTATGTTGTCCTCGAGTTGAATGCTTCGGTCGAAGTAACTCACTAAATACTGTTACGGAAATTGTTACTTATATTTACTGCATCTAGTAACCGTAACGTAAATAACGTTATATTCATTTAATATTTTTAATTTTTTAAAATTGTACATGGTGGTAGTAGAACCCTTTGTATTTCGACTCCGAAGGCACCACCGCTACATCTGTTTGAAATGAAATTAAATATCTTTATTTTGTATAGGCCTACAGGGGCACTTACAAATTGTCGTTTACAGTTTTTTTTTTCACTACCACCGGATCGGAAAATGATCTCAACTGAGAAGATCCGGCAAGAAACTCAACGGGTTTGTCTTTTTTTCTTGTAATATTTTGTATTTTTATAACCATACTTATACTTAGCAGTTTCATACTTATACTAGCAGTTAAGTGCTATTCTGTTCTCATTTGATGTGATTATCTCAGTGGTAGCAATGCATCCGAGGCTAACCTCAAGTAAGGCACTAAACATATCTGGGGTTGACTATAAATGTCCAAGGGCGGCATTGGACATGTCTTATCATCAGGTGTGCATGGTCGTTTGCTTATTGTTTACCATTAAACATATAATCTCTTATATGATTATTAATTTACATTTATGTACTATGATTTATATGAGCGGAAATTTTCAAACTAAACTTTATTAACATTTTAAAGTCCATTGCGTCAATTAGTGTAAGACGATACAAAGTATAACTAGTTTCACCTGTTGGCAACGTTTAAAGTTCGCACCGAGGTGCATGAACGGATGAGCAGAGCCCTCTTCGATACGTCAGTTAAATAAGTCGTTCACCTTTATGGGTAGTTTCATCTATTACCGTAAAGTTACTATAACAAAAACTTGGCAATGATCTACGTAAGTTCAATCATCTTTCCTTACATTTATAAATATAAGTAGTGTATTTGAATTTGTAAATACGTCACTTTGTTATTGTATTGCAATTGCAGTGAGTTATTAGCTGTTGATAGTAGATAAAGATGCAGCGTTTTTTTTTATCAAGTTCACGAGAGTTCTTTATCCCTAGAGGATCACATAAATGAGAGTATTCACCTTGTCTATTTTAGTTACAGCGTGGGTGATGGGGTGCGTCGTACTCTTGAAGACGGACGACCACACCAATCATCAGGGTCAAGGCCATAGGAAATTAGTCTAGCCAAAAGAACGCTCGCCTATTGACGTATTATCAAAACTTTATTCGAACCCTTTTATTCAGACAGTTAAAAAAATAATGATTAGTTTCGTTTGTGGATTTGTTTGATTTTTAAATCATGCTCTTAACCATTTTTGCCGTTTAATATAAATTACAAATGAACGATAAACATTAATACTTAATATTTTGAATTCTGGGAATACCGAAGTTGATAACATGAAAATAATTTCAGCTCATTAAAAATAAACAGCTAAAATGTACACACCTGTATCTAAATACAACCATTATCATAATGCATGGTATGATGTTTACGTCACTGAGATAGTGCTGTGACCTTAAGATAATTATCGGTCGACGCCTCGTCCCGCGTCCATCGATAACGAAGAACAACACAAGGACATCACTTAGCCGATCCTATAAATAACAGTAGGACTGTCAGAGTGCAGTAAATCATTTTGCTACTAATATCTATTTCATAAATTTAGCTCTTTGCATTTGAGTAACTGTTTCACACCTTTAATAAATGCTTCGTAACTTCTCATATCGTAATCGACGTAATGACACAATAAAGTCGACTGTTGTAAAATAGGTATTAACGCAAATTCGTATTTAGGATTTCCTTTAAAAGAAAGTTGAAGTCAGTATTCGGTTAGGTTTGTATGACGTAAAACTTATTTCAAATAACTGTTTTTGGTTAAAAGGTAGAGAAAGATTCTAAGTAAGTTATATTTACAATTGTTTGGTTTCTGTGTATTTGTGGTTGTGATTAGTTTATCGTCAGACTCTTTTATAGTGTAAATTTCAGTTTGTAGAATATTAATTATGTACATTGAAATGGCACAAACGTATCTTAAATCTCTTTTAATTTATGCTTTATATGTCAGGAAAAATGTTACTTAAGAGACATTTTCGTATTTAAAAATACCGATTTAAATTTACTGCCCTGAAAGATTATTGTCTGTACTCGCGTTACATTACACAAGCCTTTTAAACTGTGTGAAATCCGTTAGCATTTATAAATAAGTAGATAATACCAAGGTACGTCAAGGCGATAACCTATGTGTAAAGAAAATTATTATTGATATCTTATAATAACAGAAAAATTTCCACATTACAAGATTATCTGTAAACACGAGGCAGACAAAGCCGATCGTCTGACGTATCGTATAAATGACCGCTCGGCCTTGTCTAGGCCACGATGACGCCATCTTGCGTGCGGACGTATTCCTTTTATTGGGACACCGAAATTGTCTGCATCCCGCTCTCGCATTTCGACTTAACTTGTTATGAAAGAGACGGATTAAGTGTATGTGATTAAACGATTAAATTTAATAATAGAACTAGGTACCCGCCGTATTTGCTGTCAATGACTTGTTTGAACTCTTTTTATTGAATCTCATATAAATGTTGTGTAATACAACTGAGTTATATATGTATAGCTTAGGACTTTATGAGGTTACAATTAAATAAAATTAATAATATATCAATTAATCATAGAACCATAATTGTAAAAATAGTCCAATTATAGGTTATTAATAGGATTAGCGCTACGACAGAGTATCTAGTAAACGTTGCATTGTGTAATTGGCAATTACTGACGTTGGCAAGGCAACTGTCGGTGACTGATAGCGGTAACTGTGAATTGTCTGGGGAGCAAGAGCAAGGGACTCTATTGGACTTTAATTGGTTCGCCAGACGCTCTTAACTCGATCCTTTAATATATGGACGTCCTTCCAATGGTATTTGTAATCTGTATTTCTATTACCACTGCGTTGCAGTAGACCAATTGAATGTAGTAAAATATATAGTTTATAATATGACATGAAAATATTTTAGTATAAGTGATCGTGTCGCTTTTAGCCTTCTGATACGAAACAGCCAGTCACTCTACTCATATTACTCATCTAACACATAAACCGTGTGTTGGCTTGCCGGAGTCGCTCGGGTCTCGGATTGGGAGCGGCGGACCAGTCCGCGCGAAAGGCGAAATGCTCGCGACCGCCCGGTCGCTCCAACCGGCTCCGTGAAGGCCGCTCGCCCCCCACTCCCCTCCCTTTTTAATGCTTAGTGATTTAACTTATCGATAAACAATAATAAGTAAACCCTTATCACTAATTGATAATACAATTATGTCAAAAATACCTGCGTACACTACACAGAAACATTATCGTCCTGGTAGTTCCGTCACTGGATATCTGTCGTCCTCTTGAATGTGAAAGATCGGTCAAAGTTTAACTTAAAATGTTTGGGATACAACCCTAGAAACCACAGCGTGAAAGAGCGATATATGTACGTATATATAAAACTACTAATCTATCAATACATTCATAAAATCTTATGCCTCAAAAATCGTAATATATTTTATTTATAGGCGTTATAATAATACTGCCTTATTTCTTCAACTTATTTATGCAATAAGTAAATGTACACGTATATTTTAGTCCATCCAATTATGAATATTGATCTATAAATAGAGTAAAAGTCGATGATTTGAAAAGTTTAATTTGGAAAAGACCCGAATAAATATTAGACTGGATTTTAAAAACATGAGAGGAGAAAAATCATTTCTGGCCGACCTCAGGTAGAACTACAAACCCATTAAGGGCCACTTACCAGATGAACTGCATGCTTACTACATACTTCTATATTATTAAAAAAAAAACCCTAACGCAAAAAGTTTGAATTTTATAAATATAGAACAATTATTCGATACAATATATAATTACTGAAGTAGCGCGATAAATGTGGCGGGTAATTCATTAAACAAGCGCTAACGCAGTGCAACGTTATCGCGAGCTTCGCCCTCCGTTGTAAACATAATGCCAATGACACAGAGGTCGTCTATCTATCGATAATATTGTGACGCGCTGTGCCAGCACTGGCTCGACCGGCAAGGCCGCGGCGCGGTGCGCGTGTCGTCGCGCCGCGTACGTGTACACAAACACACCGTTTCGAAACGACAACTTATTCTCAATTTGAATCGTGCGTGAACTTTTCCGCGCTTGATTATTCATTTTTAATTTTTTTATTGTTAAAATGCGTTCCGATTTTACTTTATATTTTTAGGTACATGTTTAACTATTTTTATGTCATTAATTATTTTTTTTTATTAATTGGGTGTTCATGTGTATTTTTTCCTTTGCAGGATAACAAGATGATGGTGCTATCAGCGGATAGGATTCAACACTCATTTCATCCGAAACGAGCGCAATCCCTTCGTACTCAGGAAGTTCCGTCAGGATCGGGAACATGTAACCCTGTGTTCAGACGCGGGGATGTCAAAAGACTGATTCCCGCAGGTGCCTTAGACAGCGACGAAAGATGATCAAAGTGGAAGATATTAGGAATATTTTTTATAGAAATTATGAAGAATAGACATAATAGTTTTTGAAAATTTTGATGCAGTATTTTTGAAGGTTTTTTAAGTAAGACAATTATGATAGTGTGGTGCTCTGTAGTGTAGAAGTGATTGATTATCTGTGCGTGGTGATGGTAGTGCAGTGATCGGTGATGAACGTCGCGATGTCGAGCGACGCAGACGCAGTGAAGATAGAAGGTGGTCATGTGTCAGTCACCACTATCAGCATGCCGGGTCCAGAAGCAAATAATGGTATGTATTAACTAAATACTTGTTCGAATAGAAACTTCTTAGGTCTATAGCGATTATTCGATTATTTCAAGATTAAAAAAAAACAGCGATAAAATTTACTAAGGATCAGGCAATGAAATAGGGGTTTATAGGTATAAATAAATTAAAAACGATTTAAAAGATTGTGATAAATATAGATTTTAAATAGAATGTTTATAATATAACTTTCATATAATTTATTCTATATTTTTGTAGTCATTGTTGTATTTTTTATTATTATAAATATCTGTAAGCATTATGAGGAGAGTCGAAAACTGTAACAATATAAATGAATATCAAATAGAAAATCGCCAATACCTAAATTGTTGAACATGTTTAGAAAAACAAAAACATTGTTATACCGATGAATTGCAATGAGGGTATTACGATGATAATATTTAAATTTTCGTTTTTCACGATCCCTCTGTAAGACTGAAGGATGAATGACCGACCCCACTTAGCATTTCGCGGTAAACGTGCATTACTTCCGACCGCCATTTTGCGTTAAAGGGTAGTTTTAGTTTCCGGTTTGGGTTTTTATAACAATATAATATAATTCAGTAGAATCTTTATTCGTGTATAACTGTATAGTGTGAAATTGTCCTAAAGGATTATTTTAATAATAATACAAGAATATATTTTTATTTGGGCATTTATTCTAAACACAATATCCTCAATTATTCTTTCTTAAATAAAATGATACCTACTTGTAGACCGCCTCATATTAATATTATTATTATTAATGATAGATAAAAATTAACTCATTTTTTAGGGTTCCGTCGCTAAAGGGTAATAACGGGATTACGGGACCCTATTATTGTGATCTCATTATCTATTATCTTGTGAACCGTAATGATAATACAACAAATATTTAAAGTAATTTTTGAGTGTATCTTGGCTGTAATATTTAAAATAAAAAAGTTCCCATACAAGAAACTAGTATTTTTCGGCGTTTCTTTTTTCAATACTAACAGTAAACTTTTTTATCTGAAATGTTTTTGTTCACTTCTGAATTAATAGCATATTAAAAAATCCCTGATCAATTTCTCCTAATGCGCCAAAAGAATCGTTAGGTACTTAAAAGAAGCCTGGTGCTGTGATTTTGCTTCAATCGATAGAAATGTTGATTTTACTGCATTTTATTTTTATACACGGTTACAATCATATTTATTTGCTACTTAACCTTGCTTGAGTATGTGCTTAAAGCTTAATATCATCTGCTTCTGTCATCTAATGAAAATATATGAGTATGTAAGATCAGAATATGAGGTACCGCGGAAATACCCATTTCTAGCTCGAATGTTCTTTATTTCGGTGAAGAGCGTAGATGCTGACTAACTTACATATTAGACGATATCTTCGTCATGTTTTAGTCACAGTCGTCTAAGTGGCAACTCGTCTGTTTCGACTTCATGTAGAATCTATTCCATATAAAGTTTGTCGGCTCTAAAATCAGGTATATTATAAAATATAGAACATGATGGTAAGTGGCCGATGCCGCCCATGGACATCTATAATCACCGTGAGATAAGATCAGTTTTACCTGAGATTGGTCATAGGTACTTTACTACCTTTGAGGACTAAGTAAGGCCTAAGAAAGATATTCTTAGCGCATCCTTCAGTCCAGAACATAGCAGCGCGTAAAGTACTGTTAATAGGCAGAAGTACTTGTGGCTCCGACAGTCTCTGTTCGGAACTTGTATTGCACGATGTTGAGAAAACTTCGATAGCGTGATTTAGAATACGGTGACGTCATAGTCGACGACGACGTGACGTGTGAGTAGCGGGAGGTCGCCACATGTTATACCTCTACAAAAGGTGAATATTTGTACGTGACAACGTGACTGATAGTTCGTGATGTCACTACGTAGGTACGTGATTTTTTTAAAAGATGAATGTAGTTTAATGTGGCTGATATAATCTGTGGTTCCAGGTCAATTCTCGTACAGTTCGAGCGGAGTACGCATCAGCGTGTCTTCGGAGCCTCACGACGAGGACTCCACCGATGCGGAGATCTCCAAAATCGACTTTACGCAGCATCAATACGAGGTTAGTTGAACAGAGCTTAATTTTTTTTTTAATTATATTAAATAGCAAACGAGCAAGCAGCCCACCTGATGGTAAGGGTTACTGCCACCCATGTACATTTGTAAACAACTTAATACCAATAAGAAGTCAACCAAAGACGCGTTGCTGCTCACGAGGACTGAGATGGTCACCTCATATAACAGTAAGCCGGCAACCACTAATGCTTCACGACAGAAATAGGTGTAGCGGTGGTACTTCCACGATCGAACTACATTGGTTCTATCACCTTGCAAATAATTTTATTAATAGTCTTTAAGTAACGGTTGTTATAAGATTAAGGTACAGAGGCGTTTCACCTTCGTTCTATATAATTTTCTATAGCAACTTTGTATATAATAGGGATTGTGTTTGAAGTCAGTCACAATTGGATTACTACTCCGAGGAGTAAGATGTATCATATACATATGTATCTATCATTAAATATTAATAATAAGCCGTTATCCATGTTCATATGAATAATCCAACAAAACTATCCAATCAATTATAAATATTACAGAAACACAAAGGCAGACCAGAAACAACAAACTTAGTTGATTTAGTATTTAAAGAAATAAAAATCAAATGCGAGAGTTTTTATCCTTTAGGCGCGGAACCCTAAAAAAAGATAAATGTTTAAGGTAAGATATTGAAGCAGAGATTAATAAGTAACTGGAATAAACTATTAACTTACGTCTTATTTATCATTAAGTCAGAGCACTGCGTTCATTGAATTCTCGCTTCATTTCTTCCTTTTTCGAGCGTCAGCGTAAATCTAGCGTGAATCACGCGTTATCAGTATCATCACTTTCTGCCCTTGGCAAGGTCGTTAGCTCGACTGTCGATTGTGTGAATGCCACTGATTCATAACGGTCCACATGCCGCAGTTGTTGGAATGTCTTTGTTCAGTATTTCTCTAAATTGCGCCAATTTGCGTTTGGTATTGTAGGGTGTTTTATTAGACTTGTAGGTTAACGTTTACTGTGTTTGGGATGAATTTGAAACTATATGAAGTTTGTGTTATACATTATAATATGGGTTTTGTTATTTTGTTTGTCGTTACAAGTATATATTGAATAAAGATTTCTATTCTGGGTGTGTTTTGTGTGCGAGCCTGGATTCCACCTGAAGGCAGAAAGACGTACTGATCCGTGGCGTACCAACTTAGTCTGCAGGTTTAGCAATACATTTGTGGCTGATCTCAGGAGTTATGATCTTTATCTCTCTCTATGATCTCAGGTTTTTTTTATCAGATTGAAGTAGTAAACAAGCATGCAGCCCACCTGATAGTAAGTGGTAACTGCCGCCCATGGACATCTGTAAGCAACCTCATATAGAACAGGGGTTCTATCTGAAGTCGATCACA
>DWNE01002995.1:0-17566 GCA_018249875.1 Cecropterus toxeus | reverse complement strand
ACAAGTGGGTCAACACATAAATCAGTGGGTGCTCGTAAAATATTTTCAATAATCCAACTTCTGTTAAGTTAATTTGTTACGGACACTTCGGAAGAAATAAAGGCAAAAATAGATTAAAATATAATTAACCATAAAAAGTGTGTTTATTATAAACTACATAATTTCCATCATACCTTACTGTTTAAGACAATAAAATAGATAAAAAAACACGTATGTATGTAAGAGGATAAAATATTTGAAATTCATTAAAATAAAAGAAAGAGACAGAGAGAAAACCTAATTATTTGATATCTGTCAGTTTAAATCCTGTACTATCCGAGTAGGAGACCAAAAGTTATATCATTAGACATTTACTGACGTTATATAAAGTACATAAAACATTAAGGTCATCTAGATTTATTTCATTTTCAAGTTATTGCTACATTATGTAAGCAAAATGTCACGTTTATGTTTCTAAACCTTATCTAAACATACCGTTTAAACATAGTCCAAATCAGCTATTTCTAAAGCAACTAGAGTTCTTGTAAATATTATTTTTATATAATTACTTGCTTTTACACTCCACACACCTATCTTCACTTGAATGTAATTAACAAATGAAATAACTAAATTTAAACCTGTGTGTATATACAAAATATGCAATATAAAACATAATGCAATTTTAAATGAGAATAAACATTTATGTATTTATTTTCAAAGAGCGTGAGGAGCAAAATAAGTTAAAACAATTTTCAGAACCGAATTCATACTCAGCACATTAGAATACGGGCAGTAATGATTAAATTCTACTGTCTGTAATGTCATTTCTCTGGAGACTTTTACAAATGTAAAGGTCCAGTTAATGTTTTTGAAGTCTACAAAATAGAATGCTTCCTATACAACGCATTGTATAGGAAGCATTCTACAAAATCCAAACAAGTTGCCAATACGTGGAATGTATATTTCAATTCAGAGTTAGTGTTAAAAATATTGTTACTGCTACCCTGTTTTTAGACAAGTACACACAAAGACTTTGTAGGCCTATACAAAATAAAGATATTTCATTTGATTATCATATCTACTATCAATAGTAAAATAGAAGGTAACCTGCTATACAAACAACATTCCAAACATATGTCGTTATTGTTAGAGCAAATCAAATGCTAGCTTCTAATGATTATGCTGTCACTGCTTTACTACGATGACTAAAAGATCCTTGAGCTGGATGCAAGTCCCGCATACATTATTTTCGGCTACGTTCCTACAGTATACCTCTAAAGTTCTTCAACATCTTCCGAAGACGTGCACGCGATTCACGCGTCTATACTGTTGTAATTAGATCCGATTTCGCGTGCAGATTGAGTTGCCTGTTGGAGATATTGTAACGGTTGTAAGAAGCTGTAGATATTGCATAGATGCCACCATTGTTGTACCGAACAATGCATTTGGACACCCACGGACACTTTCTGTAAGTTAAACGATTGCTACGCCCTTGTGAACTCCTCTGCTCGATTTCGTTATTAATTTTTTATTCGCTTCGCATTGCTTGGTTAAGGTCATATTATGTATGTAAAACCTATTGTCTGAGAAGTGAAATAATGTATTATTCCTGCTGTTTTTCCTATCACATTCATTCGTTGGTAAAATGGTATATATCATCATTTATAATCGAATACAAGTAATGAATTGTTACTATTTCAATTATCGTAAATGCAGTGTACTCGATCTAAGTGTCTAATCGATACTGAAAGTATTATTATTTCATACTCCATAGTCTAAGTAGGAGATATTTTATAAACTTGTCTAAAAAATATCCTTTATTCAATTATTTACAATTTTTTAACTTGTCTTGTATGTCGCTAACTAATTCAATATTACAAAATCATAGAACAGATTTTTGGCTTATTACAGAAAAAGTTGTCATCCTGTAACAATTTTACTTTCAAATATGAAAATTGTTAGGACTGGTCTACCAATATACATAGAACTGGTAGGTATCATACAAAAAATATTGATGCAAAACATTACTGCTTTATTGGCGCTGCCTAAAACAACACGTCAAAAGAATGTCACTTATAGACTAGTATTAGGCTTTATAATGCGGCTGACACCTTGATAAAGGAGGGTAATGATAGTCCGGGATGTGGGCGGCCTTGGCAGCCAGTAGGAAGCCGGTCGATCAGCCGGTCACGATATCAGACCATTTCATACTAGATTGCATTAATTTAGACGTCACTTTCGGAATGCGGTGATCTTTACAAATGTTAGTAAAATTACTTATATATGTTAAATTTATTGTTTTTACAGGTGGTAGAACTTTTTGTGGTTCGACTCCGGTAGCACCACCGCCACAGTTATATGCCTAACAACAGCTGTGTTATGCGCTGTTGCGTTCTGTTCTTAAGGGCGTGGTAAAGGAACATACTTATCCGAGGCATTCCAACTTAGTCCTCAGAGGTCAAGCATCTGTGGCTAACCTCTGGTAAAACTGTTACGGAGTTAAGATTTACATACCTGGGGTTCATGCCAGGTGTCTTTGGTCTATGGGCTATGTATAAAATGTGTCATCTAACACCATAGAATAAGAATACATTATGTAAAGATGTAAGTATCTCTTACATCTTTTACATCATGTATATTATGATGATATATATGATGATATATACCATTTTACCAACGAATGAATGTGATAGGAAAAACAGCGGGAATGATACACCATTTCGCTTCTCACACAATAGGTTTAACATACATAATTACACCTATATATTATGGTACATTTTTTAAAATGGTAAAATTTCCATAAGAAAACTATTAAAGTTTAATGGCTGCACCACTTTAATTGTTAGTCCTATTTGTAAGTTGTATAACCTCCTCCTAAGTCGGTTAAAAATAGTATCAGTATTGAAGGTTGCAGAATTCTGGGTTGATCATCTATTATGATCTAATTATAGTTTAAGCGACTGTGATCACTTAATATAAATAGTAAAAATAGTCACGTTGAAGTAGAATAATAATAATATTCTTTATTTCAATCAACTTGGGATCATAAATAGGTATTATGTACTAGAGAATGAAATTTTATTACGCCAGAACTTTAAATTCGAGAAAACAGTCATTATTTTGCGTGAACTAACTCGAATATTCCAAATTCTGAATTTAAATCGAACTTTTTTTATATTACGTTTTTATAGTGTGATTCATTAGAAATTAATTCTCAGAAGTTAGGTACCATTGGCTGCGTTTTTTATTCATATCTATGACATAAATAAGTTTTATTAATAATAATATAAATAAAAAAAATCCGCGGTTTTGCTCTAAAAAAATCTGATATCGATAACAGTTTTGTTTCGATGGACAGTTACAATGTTTTATCAATATGGTCCATCATAAATAACAGGTAAAATAATGCACGTCTAGACATCGCGAAGAAATCTGTGTCAGTGCGGAGTCATTGCACTGGCACCTGACGAGAATACTGATGACCAGCGACGTGTGCCTGTTGGCAACTGAAGAGCAAATTCATATTCACTATTCTATTTACTTAGTAATAAAAATGCCTGTACTGGATCACTATTATAGCGCAATAACAAGTATTGAATGCTGCTGTATTCTAGTTCGAAGGGTGTGGCAGTTGAACATACTTATCCCACACGTTCCAACTTACTTCTCAGTAGCAACCGCTCTATGAAAAACCTCAGGTTAGGTTCAAATCATATTCAGTTGCCACTTACCATCGCATCGTGTCTAAATTCTACAAGCGCTGATGTATTCTGTCATATCTGTCATAAGACAATGTGGTATGTGAAAAAATCTTACACCTGTTTCTTGTCAGTAGCATTAATGGATCTACGACGGATTATAAATACGAAGTAGCAAACGAGCAAGCAGTCCACCTGATGGTAAGTGGTTACTGCCGCGCATGGGCATAGGTAAGCAACTTCATATAGAACAAGGGTTCTATCTGAAGTTCACCACAGATGCGTTGCTACTCCCGAGGACTGAGATGGTCACCTCATATAAAAGTGAGCCGGCAGCCACACGAAACGCAAGAATTGCTTCACGCTAGAAATAGATGTGGCGGTGGTAAATCCCCGGTCGAACTATATTGGTTCTACCACCTGGCTAAGGTGGTAGAGCTAGTATATTTCGACCGGGAAGCCGCACATATATCAAGCGTAAAGCAGTTCTTGACTTCGGTGGTGTTGTTGTCGTTGGGAGAAGAAACCCATCGGTGATCGTCTTGACATAGATTCCCTGTTGATTATAAAGTTGCTTACAGATGTCCATGAGCGACTGTGACCACTTACCATAATTCAATTCTTTACAAAACAAAGGCTATAGGCTGAAATGGCCACTTACGAAAAAGTACACTTAGTTACTAGACTTTTATAAACTGTATATATATATAATATACACATTTTCGTTGACCTTTCAAATTCAGTCATAACCACATAACAATTAATACGGAACATCGTAGTAACTTTATTATTTGGTTGTAATAAGGAAGACAGTAAAAATAAATGCAATAACACAACAGAACTACTAAGAAACGTGACATCACCATCAGGCGAGATGGCTAATTATATCTATGAAGGCGGATGTCACACATTAACCTTTTATACATATATACTTGATCTAGATTACGAGAAAAAAATATTCTCCATATCCGGAATGTTGAAATATCCACCCATTATTGCCAATGCTACAGGACACAGGTTTCCTCTGAGAATGAGAAGTGTTAAGGCCATCGCTTGGTTCGAATTGACAGTTAAAAATGTGAAGAACTCTGATGATGAACTTTATCATAATGAAGTTTTGTAGGGGTAGAACGAACATGATTCTACCGGGGAGGTGACACCGCAGCACCTATTTCTACCGTGAAGCAGTTCTTGCGCTTCGGTGAAGAAAAGAAAGGAACCACACCATTTCACCGGAACAAAAGTACTGTTTACTGGGTCACTTTTATATGAGGCGATCTAGTAGTGTAGCATACACATCTTAGCCCTTGGGGGTACCCAAGGGCTAAGATGTGTATGTTACTGCATAACATCTGTGATTGACAGACAGAAACCCTATACGAAGTTAGTTACAGTGCGGCAGTAACTATTTACTATCGGGTAGACTACATGCTATTTTAATTTTATATATAAAAAAGGGCTTACTCTTAGCGCAACACCTCGTAATTATTACATATGGATAATATTAGCCGTATAATGCGGTAATATAACTAAATCAGTAGGTTGAGTTCGTTATATTAACTTGTGTAAATATAACTCATCTACAAAATTAAACAATATTGGGCATAATCTGAGTGTTGGATGGAGGAACAGTAATAGATCGACTGTACATTAATTTACAATAAACTATGGCTCTCCCAACACGCCATTCCATTGCGCAACAAACCTCTTTAGTAAAATACACATGTTCAAAAATTACTCTTAATAAAAAGTGTTGCAAGCAACAATTATAGCAAAACTGAAATGTTTAATCTTTTAAGATGACATCTTAAAACGCTTAACATTTTGAGATACAAAAAAACGAGTAGAATTCACGGACAAGTTAGTATCGACCCTGCCGACCTTATCAGGTTGCACATAAACCAGATCCCAAGTTAACCTCCAAGTAGACTACAAAGGCACCCTGAACTTAATCGTTAAAAAAGAAGATAACCTACAAGTTAACCGTTGGATGTACTCTTATGTATAATTCAAGTAATTGTAATTTATTAGCTCTTTATTGATCGCCTATTAAAGAGCTTCGAAGTTGTTAAGGTCCCTACACGGAAGTGAACAGTGTATGCACAAGGATTTTATCATAAAATGGTAAGATTTAATGTAGAATTACTAATAACAAAAAACAAAAATAAAAGACTGAAATTTGGGCGATACGCTCAAGTAAATATTAAAGAAATAAATAAATGTAAAGTCTCGGGATAACGTGCGTATAATAGATAAAATTATATACGAACTTACTTATATTATGAATACGAAAGGTTGTGATGATGTTTTTATGTTCATAATATGGTAATAACACCACCTGAAGGTAAGTGATAGAATCCACCCGATGGTAAGCCAGTGGCCACTGCCGCCTATGGACACCTGTAATCACACCCAAATAAGGTCAGGATCTTACGTGACTTTAGCCACAGATGCATTGCTACACCTGAGGACTAACTTGGATCGCTTCCGACTAGTATGTCTTCCTTACCACACCCTTCAGATCAGAACACAGCAGCGCATAACACTGTTGGTATTAGGTGGAAATGACAGTATTTATATTCGTTACTCTTTCACGCAAACACTTTTGATTGAATTTGGATGAAAAATTGCACACAGTTTATGGACTGGATTAACACATAAGATACTTTTTGGCGTGGTACATGACTCAAGCGGATGGAGCCGCGGGAATATTGAACAATCGAATTTTTATTCTCAAGCATATTCTAATTTTCTATTAGAAGAATTGTTTTCTTATATACAAAATATGTGGAGAACCGTGATGGTGGAAAATTATATGTATGATATGAATATATTGATAGCTCTACATGATACAATAATATAATGTATTTATTAACCTATAAGGAGTGTAGCAGTACATAATAAGATAACCCACTTCGAAAAAAGCATGTGCTATGTTTAAATGTGTTTTTTTTTGTTTGGCATCTGTGTAATTTTTTTAGTAAAATAAATAAAAAATATTGCCGTATGTCAAAAAAGTATTAAATAACATGACATTTTTAACAGCTCGTGGCCTTCCTCTGAACGATCTCCGCAACTTATAAATGTCATATACTTCCCATAGGGACTTGTAACGTTTAAACGGAAATCGTTGTTTAAGCAAAATTCCTTATTACTCTATAGGTACTATATAGATAAATTATTACAGAAACGAATAATAAAATTAGTAAATGATTATTTCACTTAAGCTTAATATCCACAATTCATAAGCTTAGATGAATGTGGATATTAAGCTTAAATGAAATAATCATTTACTAATTTTATTATTCGTTTCTGTAATAATTTAAAAAATAGTTTAGTCTAGTGATATATTGTTTTCGTATTAAATGTTCTCTATAAATAATGACAAGGCAGCAAACGAGCATGCAGTTTATTTGATTGAACGTGGTCTCTGCCACCTATGGGGATATGTAACTAACTTCAGATAGGATCACGGTCTTACATAAGTTTGGTCACAGATGCTTTGCTACCTCTGAGTACTAAGTTGGAACGCCTCGCAAAAGTAGGCATAAATAGGTGTAGAGGTGATGCAAATGATCCTGCAACCTTCATATTTTTACGCATTTTACACAATCACTTTTATAAATATAATCGTAAAGGTCAAAAATCTGATATTCGTTCTACTTAATAAAATCGAACACTGAGTGGAGCACAAAGCAGAGGTTGTCATCTACCGATTATTGTCCCACTGCTGGGCATGGATCTCCTCTCACATTCAGAGAGTTTTAGACCATAGTCCACCGCGCTGGCGAAGACCGAATTGGTAAACTCCACGCATCGTTGTGAGCTTTTTTTACAAATTTTTCCTCCACATCGTGAAGGAGTAATAATTAATTTTTAATACACACATATTTTGAGAAAAATCATTGCTGAGTGCCTGTCATTTTCGTGCCATGGACCCTTGATCGAGAGGCCGAGTTTAAACCATTCGAGTATCACTAACTTCTCTAGGCTATCACTGCTCCGAAATGGAACCCGAATCATAGTATCTGCCTTTATCACCCTTCAAAATCAAAAGTACTAAGTTTTTGGTCACATATGTGTTGTGTAGTGTCTCCCCAATGAATCTCCTGTGAATACCCAAACCCCTTATCTTTTCGTGGATGTCATAGGAAGCGACTTAAAGACAACATCGAAGAAATGGGCAGCAGCGGTTTCCAGTGTAACAACAATCACAACCAACGCGCAAGCCAGTCACGATGACTATTGGCAAAAACCAGCGATCATTCTATAAGGCTGGATGAACGCATATCGAACGCATAGTTGCACTTATCACGAGTCTACTCGTTACCGGACATTCGCATACGCGACAGAATACGAAGTTGCACAAATTGTTCACAAAGTATGGGCTTCCTTTCAATGCATTCCGCGAACATTCATTCAGGATGTCGATTCTGTTACTGCACAAATCTTAATTATTTCCATGAACACAATGAGATGATTGATTTACAAATTAAATATACCTTTTGAAATGAATTTTACCTATTGCATTTTCAAAGATTCCCAATAGCAATAACTATTTTCTTAGAATAAGTTCTAAAAATAAATAAAACATTTTGAAGTAAGTACAAATCAAATGCACTATGCTTTTCACGGACAATCAAGAGAAACAACAGCCTTGTAATTAAGGCTACCTTAATATTTACCGCTCAGAGCTAAGGCAAACATGATCCCAACCTGGCATGAAGATTTTGTTTTGATTAAGATAACAAACATTCATACAGTCCACCCGATGGTAGCTAATCCGTCTCATAGAACAGAACTTGTATCTAAAGTTAATCAAAGACTCATTGCTCCTTCTGTTTTTTTAAGATTAAAATATCAAACAATAATTGTTTGAAGTCCATCCGATGGTAGCTAATCCCTCCCATAGAACAGGACTTGTATCTAAAGTTAATCAAAGACTTATTGCTACTTCTGTTTTTTAAGATGAAGATAGCAAACAATAATTGTTTGCAGTCCATCCAATGGTAGCTATTCCCTCCCATAGAACAAAACTTGTATCTAAAGTTAATCAAAGACTCATTGCTACTTCTGAGGATTAAGATCGCCTCATTCACCAATTCTTACAAGCATAGGAGTTCTGCATAATTACATTATTAATTACATAATTACAAACATGAAGCCATACAATAATTAGTTGATCATGGCTCGTGATTGGTCACATTAACTATTAGAATCGGGTCGATTCTCACACGGAAATCGGGAACGTTCGGGTCATTTACACAGAGGACTGGTAATTGGAATATTAAAATTCAAGAGCGTGACTCACAGTAACGGGACCGCGGTCGACAATGAATTGTATAGGATGGTCCCAGGGGAACTCGGACCGAATTTTAATTTGACGACACAAATTAGGCTATGTTCAACTTGGCCTTCGTTCAGCTACATTTTATTTACTCTTTATTGAACACAGCTGATTATGCCACACTTGATTAAACTACACCTATTTCTAGTGTGAAACAGTTCTTGCGTTTCGTTGGGAGGGTGTGGTTGCCGGTTCATTTATATATGAGGCGCACAGCTCAGTACTCGAGAATAGCAACGCATCTGTGATTGACGAAGCTTACAATGTCCATCGGCGGCAGTAACCACTTACCATTACGCGGACTGCATGCTCGTTTGCTACATCAACCTTATAAAAAAATTACACATAAATAACACGTTATAAAAGTGCGCTTAACACTCAATAACATTTGACAATAATAACGCTAAATAACTTTAAAAGATTTCCTTTTACCAACCTGGAGGAGCAGAGAATGTATGCTGTATGTATGCTTACATGCTTACATATTCCAAAAGGTTGTAGCAAAATATACACCATCGTAAATACTGTAGATGTATCTGTGCTAAAGAAAATAAAAGGGACAAGGTAAAGGATATAAATATCACAGTATCTCCGCTATTCATGTTCTTGTGAGAATATATTCTATAAATTAATAATATTGCTGAAAATAAATTTATTTGGCATTTTCAGACTAATATTACTTATATTACATACAATATTGTTTATTATCAGGATTTTGTGCTTCATATGTAAAGAAAAACATATAACGTGTAGTTCATACATGAATAACCAACTTATTTCATAAGTTACTGTTTTTGTAGTTTGTTATTGTAAACTCGGCCTATGATCAACAAAAATATTGTTTTCTACTAGTTACACATCTTCAAAAACAACATTTCTTTAAAAAATCTATAAAATTAAATACATCAGTCACGTTCACAGATACATACAAAGCATTTGTTACGTGGTTAATATATAAATGCATTCACGCTTGTCACGTAATGAGATTTTAATCAGCACTCTCATACAATTAAAACAAATGTTGAATTTGTAGAGATTGGACATATTTTTGTTAGGTACGAGCTTCGATCAAATATTTGATCGAAGACTACGAGCATCAACAAATCCAATTTATATAATATACCTTTTATAATAATTGTATTATCGTAGCTATGTTGTAATTGTAGCAGCATATTTATAATAATATAAATGGCGTAGCTTACGGGGCAGAGGGGCCATAGCTCTGGACGAGACTCTGCGAGGCGGCAAAATCAGCTTTTTTCAACTATATAACGAGTTTCATGTAGGAAAAACTGACACTCAATTTGCGCCCCCGAGCGTCAAATTTAGGGTACAAGATTTAGTGACTTTTTATTTTTGGCGTCAATTTGCAGACAGAGGTTTTAAAAAAGACTATTTAGTATTGGGGACGCTTTGTTTTTTGGTCATCATTGTAGAGACACAGGTGTCAAAGATTAGATTTGATTTATATTTTCATCGACTTTAATTCCTAAACGGGTGGGTGGCAAATTCCATTTCGGCTCCGAGCGGTTAAACCTACGCCACGCCACTGGATATTATCGTTATTTTAGAAATTCTGCTACAATGAATTTCCCGGCAACGATATAGCACTACGCTATCTTTGTGTTCACAAATAATTAGCCCGACTTGGTTAAGTTCAGCTTTCCAACATAATTTATTGGGATATAAGGTGTTTATACCCTTGTGATAATCTTATTCAAAGTAGCAATACTTTTTCTGTAAGCAGAATTAATTTTAATGTAAAAAGATGCGTAAAGTATATTAAAAATATTTTTATTTACATGTAATATTATTATCACAAAAAAATATGAAGCTTATCGACATAATTTGACTGTCTTGTCCTAGGCTCTTTTTGTGTTATCATTTTAACACTTAAAAGTATTTCACATAAAAGTTTTATATGCTCTGAATGCATAATTTAGATCTAAATTATTTTAATGTTTGCCTATAAATAAAACATTTATTTGCATATCAGGTCTTCTTGAATTATGTGACATGGTTTCATAATAATATTTTTATCGTAAAAAAGATCGCCAAAGTATTTATTTTTATTACAATGCTACATGATAAAAATCCCAGATTTATAGGTATACTAGCTTATTACCGCGACTTTGCCCGCTTCGGTCCCATTTCCAAGGCAATGAGTATTTTATGCGTTAATACAGTTCATTTCAGCGAAATCTGACCGGTGGTTTTAGCGTGGAAGGATAACAAACACACGTACATCTTCACAAACTTTTGCATTTATAATATTAATAACATAATGCATCCGAAGACTCAAATGTGTTTGGATGTTTAGTAATTTTATCTTGCTATAGTTATATCTACGCGTCAAATCAGCACACGATTCTTATTAGTAGGCGAAACTAACTACACTAAACGAAACATGGTGAATTAAAAAGTACAATTAATTCCGGTTCCGGTTGAGTCATGTAAAAAACTGCTCTGAATCAACGAAGAATGAGTGCACAACATTCTTAAGCGGCTATTTTGCACTATGTGTATTTGGTCCAAAGTGGACTCGTATTTGAAGACAAACACATTAAATGTATTTCGAGTCGATGAACGTACGACAACACATTAACAAACCCCAAGACACAGGCGTGTGTTTTTACTTACTCACGAGTGGTTTAGTAGGAATACCAGAATTTTACTTTTTTACTTAACATAATTATATCCTGCGACATGCCATGACATATAGACGAAAAATATATAAATTATATAGTCGGCAAGTATTGACTCGTAGTATCAATCTTACAACATTCAATTCAACCCATTGTAGAGAAGTTCTATCCCCACACTATCCCTACAGAAAAAAACAAAATGAATGTAAATTCAATTAAATTTGTTATTCAATTTATTTTAATCATGGAAAAAATTAGGAGTCTTATTTAAAGTTGATGGGGTATCGTCCCAAGGTGCAACAACTACATCGGATACATTACATATTGTTGCAAGCTTGGGCACATTTACGACTTTCGTACAGTAAACGAAAATTAATGGTGTTAGTGTTAGTTATAGGAAGTCACGGTACTTTTCCAATTACACAATCCAAAACCGAATAAGCATACAACTTAACTCGTCTTATAATTCTTCACAGCGTTCTGTTTGTAGAAATCATTCGCATTTGCAAATCGGTATGGAGACCGTGTCCGGTGGAGAGCGGAAAGACATTTTAAAATAAAGCTGCAAAATTTATTCGCTACATATTGCACACAATGTACAGGTATATATCTACATCCTACACTACATTCACGTAGTTTATGTTAGCCATGCTATCCGGCGACGGCATTATTTTATTAGACCGAGCATTACTTACTTGAGACACCTGAGTGGTCCAAACAAAGACTAAGTTTTCTAAATTAACACGTTACCCAAAACATTGTATGTAATACATATTAACCCTACCATATCTAATATATTATTCTTACACAGTCTATTATTTATCGTCATATTAATCTTACAGAAATATAATCATGCTTCATTCTGAGTAATATTTTTTTATTTATTCGAAATAACGTTAGTCTATTAACGTATGTCTCTCAATAAATTCTACAGATTTATTAATTATATGGAAAAAACACGAAAAAATCTGTCCTTAAATTTTCAAAAATTATATGTCCAATCTGTTGAATTCTATTTTAGTATAAACCTGAAGTACGGATTGATAAGTTAATCTCGAAAGAACAATGATATACTCGCAGTTTTTTCCCTTTTTTCCTTTTCACTCAATTGCGACTCGTAAATATGAATATGTTTAGATGCAAATAGATATTTTAAAACTACTTCTACCCTTTTGAGTTTTGATCAGTCTTTAAATATTTGAAGCAGAGGCCAGTTTACACCTGGAGTATGCTCGTTTTGCAGTGCCGTAATTGTAGCCTACTTTGAAACGTGTCTCTCAAAAAAAGATCAGACGCGGACGTAAATATATCATTATCTGTAGCTTTTAAATTAAAGAATGTCAGTATAAGCCAGGCCATGAAATATTCAAACAGTATACATTAAAAAGCCTACAACCACTTGCGCAGTTGCCGAACAGCTTTCAGAGAGACCAGACACCGGAAGCGTATGATGCAATGATAGTTCCGGTCGACATTGGCTCCGTGGCTTATGTGTAGCGAGGTCTGCATGCTGTTCACATTCACCGTAGATGCTGGTACCAGGAAGGTAATGCATCCGACTAATAATTACTAATTACCATTTAATGAAACGTGTCTCAATATGTAATTTGTATCTCTTTTTGTTAGGAAAGCAATAGAACTTGAGTGGCTCATTTCTAAACTATAAAAACAAAGTTAGAGGAAACTGATTAACAGCATTATATGTATATATGAAGATATGATGACAATTACTAAGGGTATATAATAAATAAAAAATATAATAACATGTTGTGCTAATAATTTTATTAAATGCCATTTACACAAAACAGATACCTATAACATCCGAGACGATAAACTAAATTTAGAATTTTCTATAGACGATTAGGTTCTCATATTTTCGTAATTGCTACTTTAACAACTTCCATAATTAGACAACGTGTATATCATGAAATACAAAGCAAAATTTGTCTATCTATTTATAGTTTCAATTATAAATCTAGATGCCATCGCTAAGACACTTGCAGCCAAAGCAGTTGTGTGGCTGTTGCAGTAGCCATCCAATACATGATTCCTGGGTCTTATCATTTTCCATACACTCGATTTAGGCCATTTAGATATCTTGAATGCTTCAGGGATTTGCTGAGAGAAGCATCCGAATAATGTTTGAAAACGAAGAATGTTTTCCAACCAGAAGCTTTGCAGGAACTGGCCATGACCTTCTAAACTGCACAAACACACTGTAAAAACATAAAAATATAAATAGGAAGAAAGTGCAGATAATACGTATAAATATGTGCATACTTATCAACTTCTTATGACTAGTAATATGGGTAAACTACGATTTCCCCAGGTAGCTGCCTACTATTTCTTTTATTAGTTTCACTATTAAACATTAAAATGAAACTAAACTTGTGACATTCAACGCTCCTCACGCTCGTGAAACATAACGAAACACGAAACATGAAAAAAACATGAAACAAAAAAGGATTCCGAAATGTATGTCTATCACAAAAATAACAATTCTTATCTGCATTTAAATAATTCATTTCGTGCAAATTTAGGTTACCTTTGCAACGAAAATTGAGTAAAACTTTATTTTACAAAAAAAAAACAATTTAGAAATTGAACCAACTTAATTAGAATAGATACCATGTTCCAATAGTAAATCGACGATTTTAAAATCGTGCCTTGCAATATATTCAGCTTCTTTATAGGCTATGGAACAAAATTCTTGACTTATATATTCGTCTTCCTGTTCCGAAAATATGTTGCAACCGCGACCGTATTTAGCTTGCTGCAAAAATAATAACCTGAAACGAAATAAATGGACAACATAATTATTTATAGTATTTGTTTTAATTGTTAAATTCAGGTACCAGTTACCATCAAGAAGCGACCACCATAAATGTTATATTTTTATTTCTCCTCCAATTAAGAACATATAAGAAAGGGTGACCGTCAAAATTAACTAATTGCTGTGGCTGCATTAACAGTACATAGAGTACTATAGCGCCTTAAAATTTAACAATGGTAGACAAATATATGCGATGCTTATATCGCTGGTCTTTATTCACACAAGATTAATTTGTAACTTATTTATATAAAATTAAAATGTACTTTTAATACGTACCTATGTGCTAGAGCGTAGCCAAAATTAGTGCCGTTTAGTAACATTTTATAGCACGGTTTTGGAACTCTACATCGCCGTGAAGTTTCATTACGTATTTGTTTAACTAAAGCCAATGATAGTAAACATTTATCTAAAATATAAAAAAGTAACAATGAAGAATTACTTATACACTCAATTAATGCTTAAAATACTTATTTTTGTAACAATATTATAATTTAAATTTTATGTACAGAATTGAACTAAGTATGTTAAAGAATCAATATTTATATTTCATTGATTGACACATTTTTTTTAACATAGCGTTGAAAAATTAACTTTAATATTACCAGATTCCTGAGGATTTGGTACCCACTGATTAACGTTATCAATATTTTCTGTATACAAAGTCCAGTTCGTATACATTTTATCGACATGAGATTCTGATACTACTTCATTTGCGGGGTTTATATTAAACTTTGGCAAACGATTAATCCACATTGGTACTATTACAAAAAGGGTAAAAACTGAAAAATCCAATAAGATAATATTACATTTATTAGAGAAAGGAATACGTAAGCGAGAAAGTTTAGATGTACGAGTGATTATAGATTTGTGCGTTAATATTTGTTTTTTCTGTGATCAACTTTAGAAACGTAAAAAATCACACACGATCTTTTGTCGCCAAATGTTTGATAACCGCTAAAAAATCTTTTTCATCCCAAGGAGCACGAGTATTGTATAGCACGAGTATAGTAGTAAATAGAAATTAATAGATTTCACGAATATTTGTGTCTATACAACCGAATTTTACTTCCACTGACTGCTTTAATAAGATTGTGTTTTACAAAAAAATGACACTCACTTATTTTATATTTAATATTTTGCTGATCATAATCTTTTTTAACCATGTGACTAAAAAAATTCAAATGTTTTTCAGATGTTCGTATTATTTCTTTTAAATAAATACGTAACTCTGCCGGTATACTTTCATATTTTTCTTGAAGAGCGACTTTCAAATTTACTGAAAATGTTTATAATTAAAAATTATAGTATTTTACATAGCGCTAGAGTATTAAATTAATTTTATAGATGTAACTCATCACCATTTGCTAAAAATAAACCAAAATACAAATTTATATCAATATCATTCTTGTGATGATTGTAGAAGTTAATAACACCACGCAATGACTCCAAGTATTTTTTAAGATCCAAATTAGTTGGTAAATTTATTATACTAAAATTTGAAGTTTTCATAAATTTTCGATTACTTTCAGACTTAAAAAGTTCTAAACCTGTTACTAGCATAAAACAAATAACCAGAAATTTCACTCGAAGTAAAAGCATAATACTAATCTGTAACTTTGTGATTTGTGTTCTTCCCGTAATACCCGGACTGAATTCAAAAGTAAACTGTTGTTTATCCGCAAGATTTTCCATTTATATCTCCTGCGGCTTCGTTAAAATAAATTGAAGCATGTTCCCGCTATTTGTACGTAGTAGTAGTTGTTCTTTCAATAAATTTCAGTTTTAGTTTCTTATTTCTATGTATGGAAATAAATATTGAATATCGAGAGTCTGTAAACATATACATATTTGTTATTTGTTTGCATTAGCCATCTGTGCACCTGATCGTGTGCTTTTCTTTAATTATCCAAACACGATATGTTTGTAATGGGTAAAACTTTGCTCTGAGTGTGGTCTAGGTAAATTATTTATAGTAGTCAGACTTGTTCAAACTGTGATGTTCGAGGATATGAAAAAACCAAATATGAGACAGATGTAATTAATAACAGACATGAATGATTTTATATAAAAATCTTCACGTTTTTAGGCGAGGGTGGCTACTACGTCACGTAAGCTGCATAATAGAATATATATATACATTAATATTAAAAAGCAGTAGAGTAGACGCGCTAATTTTAGAAACTACTGGTTCTAATTAAAAAAATATTTTTGTGTTGAATAGTACATTTATCGAGGAAGGCTATAGGCTGTATAATATATATGTTTGTTTGTTATTTTTATGTAGTAGTGGGTGAAAACGCGTGGCACAGCTAGTTATATATATTGATAAATATATGTATGGACGCCTAACGGTTAATTACTTCTGAATTATTCTTAAAGTGCTCGCAGATGATAATTGCCTAGGTCTTTTTAACAGGCGTTTTATCTATACAAAAATAATAGCGAATGAAACAATATATTCCTTTAGATCCGAGTTTATTTGAAAAAATAAGTTGTATATACAGGGCTTAACATAAGTAATTGCAAAGATTTGCCTCGCAGCGGGCGGCTTATAGCCGGCTCTCTGTAATTCAATCTTTGAAGTACATGACTTTACCTTAGAAAAGTATTCCCACAGGGTGTTTTAATATTACTTTAGCAGACTCTTTAGCTATAATCAGAATTTATTTGGTAATTTTATCATTTCAAATAGTTAAATGCCCTCATTACATTATAATCGTTTGCAAAACGATACCAAAAATAAAAAAAAAAATCGAGTAATTTTGGAACAGTGGTACCACACCAGCACTACCACAGTTAGTTTGTGATACCGTAAAATAACTTCTGATAAGTGATAAGTAATTAGTTATTGGAATAGTAATATGAAATTCAAATAACAGTGTTACTCGGCTCAGTGGTGACCTGGATTAAGTGTTTGTTTTATCCAGCTGGAGATAACCAAAGGGTCACCGTGCAATAATTAAGTACGTGTGTATATTGGGTGTCCTAGAAGTCGCGCACCCCATTGTACGGATCGAAAGAGAAAAATATTCTAAGACGAAAAGTCCTGAGCCATTTTTTAATC
>DWNE01002994.1:0-17567 GCA_018249875.1 Cecropterus toxeus | reverse complement strand
ATTTTGTTCATATGTTAATTAATTGTACATAATTATTACAATTAAAAATGGCTCAATATTAAAAAAAGAGAAGTGATCAATAAAAAACAGTAAATAAAATAAATTAGAAATTAGCTTTGTATTTTAGAATTATAATTACAGAAAATGGAATTTACATATTAATTTAATTGAATTAAATAATTTTCTTGTAAAATTCTTGACCAATATATATTTTTTAAAATAAATGTTTATATTTTATTACACATTTTTTTGACAATTCATCATTTTGTAAAAACATTTAGAATAAGTAGTTTAAATGTACAAAATGCATGCTTTCCAAAGAATCTCTTTTGTTATTTTATTATGCTTAATGTATTTTTAAGATTTTTCCATTTTGAGATCTCCTTTTTGCTCACTTAAGATATTTTAAGAAAAAGGTATCTTAATATTTAAGTAAAGACAGTTGCTGTCGGTTCAAAGCTCAATTTGAAATAAATATTAGCAACGTTTTTTGTGTTTTATTTTTAATCCATCCTTTCGTAGTCCAAGGCCTCCCCTTAATGGCGCACCAACCGATCCTGTGCCTTCTGAATCCAATGGTTTGCCATTTTTCCAAATTAACAGAAGCTATTTTCAAAAATTATACAGCTTATACTCGTATCACTCTGCAAACTGACACAATCTATCTAAACTACTACTACTTTGTTTATAATTTATTAAGACATCCATTTCTCTTGATTCGATTAATTATGTTAAGTTAATTTTAATATGTACCACCATTTTGACCATTTCAATTTAATTAATATTAATTCTTTCTATTTGTTTTTAGTATAATGTCGCTCAAGTTCATGCGGTCTGTACCTACCTTTAATTGAAGTGACACTTAGCATTATGTTAAACCTTACTAATCACTGACTGTATTATGTTAACTTTGTTGGTGTAGCTTAATAAATAAACAAATAATAAATAAATTGACATATTACATACATACGCTCGAAAAACCGTCATTTTGATGCTGTCGGGTAAAAAAGGCAGTAGGACTAATATAGTTCGACAGGAGAGGTATTAGGTACGACCACACCTGTGGATACGCGTAGATGATGCTCCCTTACATATGATGCCACCATCTTACTACTTATGAGTAAAAAACACACGCTTTCTACTCATATCCCCACACTAGGATTTTCTCCTGTGTCGTGGGTGCCATGGACACACAAACACGAAAACACAAACACCCAAACCCAGAACAGAAATCTAAACTCAACATTCACATTTCTGTCTGGCCGAGAATCGAACCCGGAACCCACTGCGCGTCAGACCGGTACGGTGATCGCTCCGCTACGCGGGTCGTCAGTAAAAACGCATTTCTTATCGGATTCAGACAGGACTTTCGTATATGAGCTTGGTTATAGATGTTCATTTACGGTAGGGATTATTTACCATCAGGTGGACCTCACGCTCGTCTGCTATTTCAATGTAATAAATAAGCTGAATACGTACACATAAATTCGAAAAGCCAGTGGTGTTTACGTTTAACCCCTTTAAAGAAAGACGAAGGAATGAGAATTGCCACACCGCATAGAAAAGGTGGTAGAAATTGTGGTACCACCGTCACATATACTTGGCATCGTTGCGTCACTATTATATAAGGCGACCATCATAGACCACGGTGGTAGCGACGCACCTGTGATTGACTTCAAATAGAACCCCTGTTCTATATAAAGTTGCTTTCATGTCCGTGGGCGGCTGTGATCACTTAACATCAGGTGGACCGCATTCCAAGCATTTCCAGGCGGTAGAACCAATGTATTTCGACCGGGGCCACCGCCACACCTATTTCTAACGTGAAGCAGTTTTTTGTGTTTCGTTGGAAGAGTGTGGTTGCCTGCTTACCTAATATGAGACGACCATCTCAATCCTCAGGAGTAGCAACGCATCTGTGATCGACTTTATATAGAAACCCTGTTTTATATGAAATCGCTTACATATATTCACGGCAGTAACTACTTAACCTTCAGGTGGACTGCATGCTCGTTTGCCACTTCAATCTAATAAAAAAAACCCATATGCTATCAAAACACACGGTACCGTTTTGCCAAGTTCCCTGGCAACACAGCAACGCAAGTGTTATTTACAGGAACCATTTGGATAATTCCAATTAAGTAAAGGCGTCTACTAGTAAATCTCTGTTGTATTTATACAATGTAGTTATTAAGATTGCGCCTATGTCTACGTTGCGTCCTAGGGCAGTTATCGCCCAATCACCCTGACTTTGATCGGCTACAAAGTTGCTATCTGGACCTTCAGGTCAGCTATCACACGTGTAACACAGTATATATACTGGATTCGGAGATGAGGACAACAGAAGAGATCTTCTCGCGGCCCGAACATCTGATTCTGACTAGTGATTAAGGTCGACAATCATGAAGCTTCTGGCCCTAGCGGCCATTTTTGGTGAGTTTTTTACTTTTTTCATTAAATAGAAGTAGCAAATAAAATTGTTCTAAGGTAGTAAGTGGCTACTATTGATTATGGACTCCTGGTATGAATCCTAAGACGGGAATTCCGAGGTCCTGGCTGCCTGAGATCAGTCACATATGTGGAATAGCACTAAAGACTTGGTTGTAATACCTCTTGTGATTTCTGGTTCTGGGTTGAAGGGTTTAGTTAGAAGAAGGTGAGAGATGTACCATATCCTTCAAATCAAAGGCACAGCAATAATATTAAAATATTAAATAATGCTGGTATAAGACAGAATTGAGCCTCCGGGGATTCGAATAGAGTCCAAGGCTTCTGCCATTACCCTCGGCGTGGAATTACAAAGGGTTCTACCACTCTCAAGTTTTGAAATGGCAGCCCATTTCATAGTTATTGGACAGAGATAAAAAAAGCAAAAATATTTTCTTTGTCTAAATATTGAGTATAAATAAGCAGTGGTTGAGGCCCCTTTTGAGCGCTTAGTTGCTCGTGTTGGGAGACCCCACTCTTCCATAACGATGGTTTATGGTTTTAAACGCAAGATCTTACTAGTGCTTTATTTACCAGGAAATATAATTTAGATTTATGGTAAACTGGAAAAAAATAACATGTCAATAAATAGTTTTAAGCAACATAAGCAAAAATTAATGCGTTTTAAGGCGATGCGAATAATATTAACCTACCTACTAAGGTACTAAGCTACGCTTGTTATTATAATAATAGGAATTTTATTTGTTTGATATTCATCTGACTTAAAATTGATATATAATTTACTCACAAGCCAAACACAAATAGCACGTAAATGTTTTTAGACAAGACTGTGCATTTATAGCATTTATTACTTAAAATTGTGAGGTTTAAAATATTTTAAATTGCTCGTTTATTTCTTATTCTTAATTCTACGCAATGTATTTTATTTGGCTGGTATATTAAATTTTATGCTTTCGAGAAACGGACAAAAAGATTTATTTTAGTTTATCTGTTCGTTCTTCTATATAGTCTTTCAAAATTAAGTCGCATCCATACATTGGTGAATATTTTTTTCCTAAAACGTCGGGAGAAGACACTAAGCTGTGCGTATTTGATATTAATGTTTTTATTTACTGTTTAAATTTTATGTTTTTGCATTGCATTTATTACTGCTAAATGTTTTATCATTATTACCCCACTACTGGACATGGCTGTTTTGACGAGTATAAATTATAGTTTATGCTGGCGTATAGATTTCTGAACTTGACAACTTTAATTTTTAGAAACTGTTAGATGCCTTGAACTCCGGGCACAAAGTGATATTTATTCTAGGCTATCCTTATTTCTGAAGAGTTTAATTGTCCTTTGTCCACTTAAGGTTCAAACCACCATTTGGGATTGGACGGTGGAACCACCGCCACATTTATTTTCTGCCTGATAATAGCAGTGTTAAGCGCTTCTGAATTTTGGTTCTGGAAGAGCCTTCTAAAAATACTGTATTCTCTCTCTTACCATATCATTGTGATAGGAGAGGAAATACAGTATTTCTATTTTACATTAATATTTTGCATGTTCTGACAAATCATAGATTAATTTCAAATATTCTTTTAATTTCAGTGGCCGTTGCATCAGGCCGCCTTAGCAGCCCGAAAAACGACGATAGTCAGACTCAATCACCATGGCAACCTGGCAAACTCTACCGATACGACGTTGAGGCTCATACCTTCGCCCGCTTGCACGAGGGCACCAGTTCTGGTACCGCTTTCAAGGCCCGATTTACCGTCCGTGCAAAGACCCCTGGACAACTTCAGGCTAAACTGGAGAATGCCCAGAGAGCACAGGTCCATGAGGTACTGTCTAGGGACCAGGAAAACGAGCTCCCGAAAGATCTGAAGTACCAGCCCGTACAAGACCTCGACAAACCATTCGAGATCTACATCCAAGGCGGACGTGTACAGTCGCTGAGTCTTCCTCCTTCCCTCTCCCTTGCTCATGAAAACTTGCTTAAGGGTCTCATCAGTGCCCTGCAAGTCGACCTCTCTGCTCACCGCAATGTACACAGCCACCATGACACCTACGACAAGCAGATCCAGCAGGGTCTCTTTAGGAAAATGGAGACTGACGTCACCGGTGACTGTGAAACTCTTTACACGGTCTCCCCGATAGCCTCCGAATGGAGACGCGAACTCCCCAAGTTCGCTATGGAGCAGGAGCCAATCGAGATCACCAAGAGCAAAAACTACGGACACTGTCACCACAGAGTTGACTACCACTTCGGCGTTCCTGAATATGCTGAGTGGACTGGCACTGCTCATAAGTCGAAAGAAGAGCAATTTATTAAACGAGCCACCGTCTCACGCATCCTTGTCGCTAAACAAGGTCCGATTTACAAGGCGGAGACCACCAGCACAGTGCAAGTACACCCTCATATGTTCGGCAAGCAGCAGGCTGAAGTACACAGTAAGGTAACTTTATATTTAGTCGCACACGAACAGGACAAAGAATCCGAATGGGAAAAGCCGGAAGGTAACCGTGAGATCCAGAATCTTTTGTACTCCATGTCATCAAAGCCTGTAACCATCGATGACAGGTCTTCCTCTTCATCGTCGTCTTCTTTTGAATCACAAGACAATCGTTATTACCAACAAGACCAGCAACACTCAAGGATTCGCCGATCTGCGAGGCCCAAAACAATTGTGGCTGTAAACAAAGTTATTGTAAAGCGAAGCAAAGACGGCTCATCCAGCTCGTCTAGCTCATCAAGTTCTGGCTCATCATCTGCCTACGTTAACGATGACATTCCCAAAGACAACGAGCCTGCGTATGCTGCTCTTTACATGAACCCGGAACCCCATGCTGATAGGAAACAGAACCCGGCTAATGCCCAAAAACTCGTTCAAGAAATCGCTCAGCAGCTGCAAAATCCAAATAATATGCCAAAAGCTGATTTCCTTTCCAAGTTCAACATTCTTGTCCGTGTCATAGCTTCAATGAGCACCGGTCAGCTCAGCCAGACCAGCCGCAGCATTGAGATCGCGAAATCTTCCAACAACATTGTTAAGGCTGATATGTGGATGGTTTACCGTGACGCTGTCACCCAGGCTGGAACATACCCCGCCTTCCAACAAATTAAAACATGGATCGAGAACAAGAAAATCGAGGGCAATGAAGCCGCGGAGGTAGTTTCTACCTTGGTAAGCACTCTCCGGTACCCGACAAAGGAACTCATGACTCAATTCTTCAAACTGGCTACAAGCCCTCAAGTTCGTGAACAGAATTACCTGAACGCAACGGCTTTGATTTCTGCTACCAAATTCATCAACATGGGTCAGGTCAACAACGACACCGCTCATTCTTTCTATCCAACTCACATGTATGGACGTCTTTCTCGCCGTCATGACCGATTTGTATTAGAAGAAATCCTGCCTTATCTCCGCCAAGAACTCGACAAAGCTATTCAAGAAAGGGATAGCCACAAAGCACAAGTTTACATCAAGGCCATTGGTAATTTGGGTCATCGCGCTATTCTGGACGTGTACACTCCATATCTTGAAGGCAAGATTGAAGTTTCTACTTACCTTAGAACTCAGATGGTCAAAAGCCTGGAAACCTTGGCTCACCAGCAAGATGGTTACGTTCGTGCTGTGCTTTACAGCATTTTAAGGAATACTGCAGAACCGTACGAAGTGAGACTTGCCGCTATTCAAAAAATCTTCGCAATCCCTCCAACGGGTCCAATGATGCAAGCTATGGCACAAATGACTCACAATGATCCCAGTCTGCACGTCCGAGCTGCACTTAAGTTTAGCATAGAAGAAGCAGCTAATTTGAAGCATCCACGTTACCTTCGTGTGTAAGTATAATTTATTATTTGATAGCTATGATGATGTTTTGGCCCCATGTTATATAATTTATATATTTATTTGTTTCAATAGAGCCAGAGCTGCGCAAGCCGTTAAGGGTATGCTTACTACAGAAAATTTCAGTACTTACCAGTCAGTTAATGCTGCTACGGAATCCAATGATAACTTCGATAACGAGGAGAAGGATAGCACCTTATATATTCGTACCCAAATTGGAAGTGAAGATAACTTCTTCCCCAAATCTATGAGTTACGCATGGGAGAGAAAGGCGAGTGGGTGGCATAGAAGAGATATGGTATGTTGTCTGTTTAACAATTTAATATACTATTTATATATGTTAAAATGTATTAAACAAGTTTAAGACAATAATAATGGTTATACTTTGTTTTGTTTTTAGATTGCTGCTTCTTTCTCGAGTGTCCAGCACTTTATGGACTTATTCAAAAAGTACTTGATTGAAGACTACCAGAGACCCGAAACTGAATCGAACCATAAGTACTCCGCTAACAAGATTGCTCAGATGCTTAACATAAAACGAAATAAACCAGACCATTTGGAAGCTGCTTTCAATGTCAAATTCATGGATATTGAAAGATACTACAGTTACGGCGAGGATGACCTTCAACAATTTACTCAAGCCATTAAGCAGTACTTAACAGAGCTTGAGAATGGAGTAGACAAGCACTACACGAAGGTGACCAACCAGGTCCAAGTTTCTATCATGTTCCCCGTCGCTATGGGTATGCCATTCATCTACAAGTACAAGGAACCCACTGTTGCTCACATCAGAAGCAAGGCTAAGGGACCTATCAAATTCGGAAATGGCAAGAATGGTTTCTCTGCATCTATGGACAAGGAAGTACAATTCACTTACGCTAAGAACTATGATGGAAGCGTTGGCTTCTTGGATACTCTTGAAAACCAATACGCGAGTGCGGGTCTGATCAAGAAAACACAGTTCAACATTAACTTTAAGGCAGCTATGCAAATGAAAGACGGTGAAATCAATGTCAACTTACGACAACTAGAACCTGAGCAGGACAATACTGTTCTCCACTACAGCGTTTGGCCCTATACTGCTAGCCAAAATAAGGATTCCCTCGTTACCGTCAGTCAGGATCATTCGACTAAGCTCGTTACCCGTAATGACAAAGTTGTGTCTTTGGATACTAAGTTTGGGCAGCAAATCGGAGCTCCATTCCATCTACAGGGATACTCATACTCGGAAGACTACAGAGGCATTGACAATGTACTGCAACCACGCGATCTGTTTGGTCGTATATACCAAGTCTTGAATCAGAAAGACAATGCTCAAACACACTTCAATCTTAAGTATCTTGGCAAGCAGTCTAAAAACAAGGGTGTAACTTTGCACGCTGTTTACGGTAAGCATAAAGAATACATACATACGTACATACATACATACATACTCTATACATGCCATAAAATTTGTTAAGCATTTACTGTTTCATCAATTACAATATTTATTAATTACAGACACGTACTACAACCAGAAGCAAGATGGCCAAATGGATCTCACCGCATCCAACGTAAAAGACATGAATCCGAACAGCGAAGCTCGCCGTGATGAACTGGCAAAGCGTGTTGCTGCAGGAGTCAATACAGCTCGAGTCCGTGTCTTTGACTTTAGCGCTACCTTTGACCTACCACAGAAGCTTGACTATGTGTTCACTTACGCGATGGCATCCAGCCCAGTGGACCATAAGATTCAGCACGCATTTTTCGCTGCTAGAAACTCCGCTCAATATGGAAACAGTCAGATCAACGCAGTCGCTGCCTTCAGAAAGCCAGAATCTATCTCTCCCCTGGACTTCCAGGAAGCGCTTAAGAAGGAGCTGAAGGCATCATTCGAGGCTGATATTCGTTATGGCCAGAATAACAAGGAACACATTCACGTCCAGGGCCAAGCTGAGCGTAGTAAGAAGTACGCTGAAGAGCTACAAAACCACCCACGTGGAAAGCAGTGTGCCCAGGAAATTGCTGAAGGCAATCAATACCAACATGCTTGCCACAAGATGATCGTTATGGCACATGCATATGATAACATGAAGGCTTCTATCAGCTACAAAGACATCAACCCATTCACAAAGAACATGTTCTACCAGGCGTACAGATTTGCCGAGCACTATGGTTTCTGGCAGACTGACGTGAACCCGCAGAAAGTGACACCTGATGGAAAATTGGAAATTACGGCCGATGCGTCTTATTTCACAAACACACTAAACCTGGTAATGAACTCCCGTAACGGAGAAACCCGCAGCAAGGGTGTTTACATCCCCCGTGCCACGTCCAGAGCTCTTTCCGCATACTGGCCATTCAAAGCAGAAGACCGAGTGTTCAACTACTATACTAAACATCAATTCCAGCGTATGTTGGCTCAATTATACTGTCATTACTTTTTAATAACTGGCTTAATACAATATTTCTAATTTAAATTTATTTTCAGCTTACTGCTCAGTCGATGGATCAAGGATCAGGACATTCAGCAACCGCAGTTATGAATATCCTTTGTCACGCTCTTGGCATGTAGTGATGCATGACCCTAAAAAACAAGGCCAAAACGACGAAGAGCTCGTTATCCTAGCTAGGAGACCCAACGAGAAACAACAAGAGATCTACATGTCTTACAGGTATGGAACAGAAATAGATTCCTTCTACTTGATAGTGTGAACGATTACTCCAAAATATTATTATTACTAGATGCCAAATGACACTAATTAAATCTTATTATTTCTTTAAAAGGTCCAAGAGCGGAAAGGAAGTGGAAATCGAAATCCATCCTGCACCTGAAGGCTCCAAACAGTACAACATGAAAGTCAATACTAAAGCCAAGAAGATTTCTGAAGGCGATTTGACCACATACTGGGACGATGATGAGGAGAAGCCCATCCTCGAATACCACACGCATGATGGCGTCCTTGTAGTGGACTTCAGCGATGACTACCTCCGTGCTATGTATGACGGACAAACGTTCGTTGTACAGAACAAACAGAGCCGTAACCGCAACAGGGGTATTTGTGGACGTATGAGCAGCGACCCTCGTGATGACTACCTAACTCCCAACGGTCTGGTGGACAAGCCTGAGCACTACGGCGCATCCTACGCTCTGAATGACGAAAACAGCGAGCCCAAGACTGAAGAACTTCAATCCCAAGCGAAGCAGGCTGCCTACCAGCCGGAGAATCATTACACTGCCATTCTGCGTTCTGATGATGAATGGAAGACGGCCATGCAATCATCGTCCTCTTCTGAAGAAGAAGGTTGGAGCTCAAAGAACGTTTACAGGTCTAGATCGTACAATAAGGAGCGTGGATCATGTCAGTTGGAACAACAGGTCCAATATTACGAGAATCATGGTGAGATCTGCATCACAACGACGCCCTTACCTGCTTGCTCATCAAGATGCAAGGGTGATGGCTACAAAGAACAAGCCGCTCAAGTTGTGTGCAGGCCGAAGTTAGACCAACAATTCAGAGCCTACAGAGATCAGATCAGGCAAGGCCAGAACCCTCAAGTGGCGGGTGCGCCACAGGCCAGGCAGTACAGAGTTCCAATGAACTGCCAAGCTTAATTTAAGTTTTGCTTTATTCTATACAACCCAGCTTGAAAATGGATATTGAATACTGATATATAATAATTATCTTATCCTATTTATACAAATTTGGCAATATAGTATATATGTATTGAAATTTTATATCGTTTGTACTTATATGTATCTGTTTATGTATATATTTATTTTTTGATATATAGTATTACTATTATATTATTTATATATATCTTAAATAGAGTAGATATAAGAAGCATACATGAAAATCCAAAAAAAAAATGAAATAAATAATAATGATTAAATAAATAACGATTTCGTTTGATTTTATCAATTTCCAATAAGATTTACCAAATAATATCTTCCACACTCATAACACTAATGAAAAAAAACACAGATATATATTCATAATTACATTTACACTGTAGGTAAAATAAAAAAACATACTATCCTTTATCAATTAGCCAACAAACCATACATAAAAAATTGCAGACACATCCTAACATTTAAGTATTTTTTACAAGGAGTATAATTAGAAATCCGCCTTAAATAATAAACGATATATTATTAGCATTTTAATAATAAACTTTAAAGCAATATTTTAGCAATCAGACGATGTAGCAACCCTAACTGACGCCGCAATCCACCGCATACCCTGCTACATCATATATCTATATTTATTGTTAATGAAATCAGCTGTTAGTTTGACATTGTGATGACACAATTAGTTTTATTTCTTTCTTTATAACACGGTTTCGTACCCTAAAATAATAGTTTTGAAATCTAATTCATCTCAAAAGTGGAATGACGTAGCTTATTGTTAAAAAAGTGAAGTGGCTGAGTGGCTGTAAATAATTGGTCCTACCAAAATATTGACATTCAAGAAAGCTAATGCGTGAGTATTCAACTTTGGTATCGTAATTCCATTTTCAAACCTCGTTTTATATTTTCTTTCATAAAATAATATTTAAAAAAATCTGTGCTTAGAGAAAAAGAATCTTGTTTACTTTTTACTCATTACATTAGTTTACCTTAAAAAAACAATTTCATTAGGAGTATTTATGTAGATAGATGCTGAATTATGATATCTCTATATATGTCCACATTAGATATTATTTAGTATCAAAATAAAGACATATTTTGCACCCACGACACAGGAGAAAATCCTAGTGTGGGGCTATGAGTGTCGAAAGCGTGTTTTTTTTTTTTTTTTTATATTACCTATTATAGACTAAGTTTATGATATGCTGCCATTCTGAGTAAAATAGGTGGATTAATGTGATATGTGTTACAGTTTTGAACTTAGTTTTTAAACATTTTATTTCCTATTTAATTAATTTTGTGGTTGAATTATAAAAAAACACTTTGTGTTCATCAATATTACATGAAGAATATTTATATCTATGTTCTTGCTTAAAAACTCACAAGTTTAACCATTGGGCATATTAAAAGTTAATGGATATGTACATGATCAATTTTTTTTTATCTATTTCCATTATATTTGTGTTAGTGTATGAGATAAGGGTATCTGAAATTTTATCTAATTCACCATTTCAATATGATGGTTGATTTTATCATTAGTTATGTTGAATTTTGAAAAATATTGTCTGCCTATACCAGTGTTTTCCCATGTGGGGCTCATGCCACACAGGGGAGCAATTTGATAGTTAAGGAGGGTAATTTAAAAATGGACTCCACACAACTTTAACACTTTCGCTTTGGGTTGTGATGTAAAAGCGAATGTTTTTTGAGTATGACCCTTCTTTTGATGCAGTTGACTCTGGTCTGATGCAGTCAAAAATTATGTATGAGGGGAATAAAAATTTTAGGAAGGTCAAGGTGGGGTGGGGTGGGGTCACTGCCTAAAAAAGGTTGGGAAACACTAGCCTATACAATATAGAAACTGTACAATACCATACTGTACAACTAGGATATTACTAACAAAATGAAACTATGGACACTTATATCTATAAAGCTTCATAGCTTTATACTTATTACTTGCCAGATCTCAGATGACGTAGTAAGTTGTAGTAGTAAAAAATTGTACCTGATAATTATCAGTTAAAATATAATTGCCATCACCTTATGGAAGCGCTCGGAGACTGAAGAAAAGAGTATCACAAGATTTACTCAAATTTAAAGAATTATAAAGACATGCCACGGGACACGTACCTTGCACCATCAACAATATTCTACAAAAATATTAATATTGCTAAATGTCTCACGCAACAGATTACAATAAAAATTAAGAAAAACATAATAATAAAAAAATCGTCTGACGTTTTGGGCTTGTACAAGATACAGAAAAATTATTCAAATTTTTTTTAGTCATTTCTGTTTAAAAATAAACAATTTCCATTCTATAAATACATTTATAGTTGAAGCGTTGACATCTGTATTGAATAGTGATAACAGTTACGTTTGTTGTTAATACAATTGGCTTAGATCAATATTTTTTACACAATTAAAGTAGTAAATGAATAAATGTACTTTACTATATGGTGTATGGTCATAGTGAGCTGAATCACACCAAATAGGATTGCAGCCCCAGATAAAGTTATACAGATTTATTACTGCCATTATGGACTTCTTGGTTCTATATAGTATATCTTGTGTAGTTATTTGAAGGTTGTAGAACCATTTGTTCTACTATGGAAGCATTACCGCCACACTTATTTCTGCCTGATAACAGTGGAAGTAAGCACTTTTGTGTTCATGTCTAAGAAGTGAGGTGGGTGTGATACTTATCATCAACCCATTATTGTCCCACTGCTGGGCACGGGTCTTCTCTCAGAATGAGAGATTTATATAATAAGTCTACCGCGCTAGCCAAGTGCGAATTGGTAGACTTCACACAACTTTAAGAATGCTTTTGTTTTATAGAGAACTAAGAGATGTGCAGGTCCTCACAATGTTTTCCCTAACCATAAAGCAGTGATAATCAAATTCTAATATGCACATCATTTTAGAAAAATCAGTGGTGCTTTCCTGGGATTCAAACCATGGACCTTCGATTAGGAGGACGAGTTTCAACTATTATGCTATCACTGCTATTACTTATCCGAAGCTTTTCCAATAAGTCCTCAGGTGTGGCGTGGGTCTTATTCGAGGCGTTCCAACATAGTCCTCAGAGATAGCAACGCATCTGTGGCCAAACTCTAATCTGAGGTTAAATACAGATATCCATGGATGGCAGTGGCCGTTCACTCTTCAATGTTATAAAAAATGTGTTTATATAACGTTTTGTTTGTAATTAAAATATTTATGTAGATTTTTTAACTGGTCTGTTAAAAAATAATTAAACAATTTAAAAAAAGCCAGTCAGCTGCAAGCTAATTAGCTGAATTAAGCTAGATTAGCTGGTTAAGCCGCTATGTAATTAGTCAAGCCAGTTCAGTTAACCGGTTAACTTAGCTAAACCTATCAGTTACTTTTTAGTTAATAAGTTAATATGTACATAAATTAAATATGTAGATATGTATTGTGTTTAAAGTAAATGAAACTGGTCATTTTTAAAATAAAAAACAACTGGTGACAACACTATTAATACTATTTCTATAATTATATGGTAGTATTTATGTTACTGTTAGTTTGTCGTCAATAGGACATTCCGGTTAAGTCCTCAGGTGCACTAATCAACAAATGAATATCAGCATCGACTCACTTTTATATGAGGCGACCATCTCAGTCCTCGGGAGTAGCAACGCATCTGTGGTCGACTTCATTGTCGCATACAAATGTCCATGGGTGGCAGTAATTACTTACCATCAGGTGGGCTGCTTGCTCGTTTGCTATTCATATTAATAAAAAAAAGCATACGTGAAAATAGTGCATTATGGTGGTCAGTGCCCGGTCTAGGTTTTTAGATTAAGGGATTACCTAACTTTTTGAGTCTTAAATACTGGCTGTTTTAGGGTGCTAATCTTCATCTAGGGGTCCATTGGACGAGTAGGACTAGATAGAGAGATAAGTAGTTACTTATCTCTCTGTTTATATATACAGAAATCACAGACAAGTATTTGTGTTATATGGAATAGTGCCTGAAATATTCTAATAGCAATGTCACAAATTAGCTAAGTTATATTTACAAAAGAAGATCATTATTAATTTTATGCGTTAAAATAAATCATTAGTAGGTATAATTTTAGAAAAATATTCTCATTGTCTGTTATGGGTGTAAAATTAAATTAAATATAAATAAATTTTCTTATGAAGGTATATTTCAAATTTCGTTTTTAACATCAAATGAGTAGGCAGTGTAATGTTCAGTATTTACTCGAAGCAAAAAAAAAAAACATGTTAAAAATGTGGAGGGAGCGACGTAGTGTTGTTGTTGTATTTGCATGATAATTTTGATGAAAAATACGATAATTTCAAGGCTGTCATACAATAATTACCTGGCTACACATTGGGTTGCTGTGGTTTCTCTAGAGTCGAACTACGAGAGCTTCCACCACCAGCTACCACTTTTAGAATGGTTAGATAACGTTCGCGTGTCAGGACGTACCAAATAAAGAAATTTGAATCGGAAGAACACATCCATGGGCATTTAGTGCCAATTTTAAACCATTTATACGTCTTACGTCGGAGTGCTTACATCAATTTACGGTCTCGAACCGGAATTTTGTGATGAAGCGCTAATTAGGAACAGAAATAGGTACGATTATACAATTATAACTTGTTTCACTAAACAGTGTTTTTTTATAATGGCGTTTTCTGTCACTCATAGATTATGAGAAAAAAATATATATGTGCAGTATCAATGAACTACCAGTGTTGAATTTATTTGACCAAGGCCTATTTTAGGAGTAATTTGTATGAAAAGTTAAACCATTAGTGTGGACGTGGCCGAATATAAGGGGAGGGGAGGAGGGGTGAGGTTCGAACCACATCAGCATAGTCATGAAATAAATATACTTCTTACAGGTCCACCTTCTATTGTCGACAATTCGGAGACTATTTCGGAACCTCCCCTAAGCACGGATGAAAAAGTTACACAGAATTTTCAATCTAATATTTGCCGACCGCCTGTGCTGGTCCATAACAAAGCTATTGTTTCACCCATGGGAGTGGACGATACTGACCGCATTGCGACCCTAATCATGTCCATTGATATCACCTGTATCGCTAAAACATATATAGTTATAGCTTCTTGTGACCATAAACCACAACAGCAAGCTGCTATTTACATCAAGAGAGCCAATTCTCACGTAACCACTCTTTACGGACATTTTATTGTTTCAAAGTGTTGTGGTTTTGTTATGTGTATAAATACTTAGGATACACGTGATTTTGTGGAGTAATGAACTATAATTGCCTTCGTTGAATTATGTTGTCGATTCAAGGCCATGAGTCTTAGACTAAAACAAGACGGACAATGTTTCTTCAACAAAGTCTGGAACAAAATAATCATGCCAAAATTCGATGGCGCGTTCATATTTATTGAGTTTTTCACGATTTGCACTGTTGAAAGAATTTCGAAAAGATAAGATCTTTTGAAATACGGTTATTTTAATGCTATTTTTTTGTTTTGAAATTGTTCTAAATGGTCTTACATTTAGATTTAGTCAGAGCGGGCTTTAGGCCTTTAGTCCCTTTAATGCCAAAGTATGATGAATCAATCTATGATAGACGAATTACGCACACATAAATGTAATTTATGCTTATAGCGAAATAAAAAGATGACTATCAGATCAGTAGATAAACAATTTAGTTCCTGTATAATGTTAAACACGTGGAACATTTGTCAAATGTCATTAAAAGCTGTTTCCATCAAACTTCGAATGTTTGTTCGTTTTTGTTCCACCTGCCAACAACACTATTTGCCAAGTCCGGCATGGCGTGTTTTTCTGGATTTATTTATTTAATCAAATGCGAGGATCTCGTTATATCCCTATGTACGACATTACCTAAGTTTTATATCATACTAGCTGTGCCACGCGGTTTCACCCGCTACTACATAAGAAAGAACAAACATATATGTTATATAGCCTATAGCCATCCCCAATAAATGTACTATTCAACACAAAAAGAATTTTTCACTTCGAACCAGTAGTTCCTGAGATTAGCGCGATCAACCAAACAAACTCTACTGCTTTATAATATTAGTATATACCTATAGATACTCAAATACGGTATGGTGTCGGCCTTGAATAGCACCATTTCCTTTCCCGGGGGTGTCGTAGAAGGCGTCTAGTGGAAAAAAACCCAGGGGATGAATAGCATGTCTCACTGTGAAACATCACACAACAATGCGTATGCGATCACCAACTCTCATGCCAGTCGCGACGACTACTGAGAAAACCCCCAATATCCTTTTCGAGGTTTTGCTAATAGCCTATGTCCTGCAATGGACCTCAAAAGGCTGGTGGATGGATGAATCAGTCAGGCGATGTTGCAGTTTATCTGATAAATCTAAACCAGTTTTAGCCTAGCCTTTAGTCGGGCGATGTTGCAGTTCATCTGTTGCAGTTCACCTAAGTAAGTAGTGATTGCCTCTCATCGACATTTGTAATCAATCCTTAATAGGTTTAGGCTAGATTCAGACCTTATCAGAGATGCGCTATACAGACATTGCTAACTATGAGGACTAAGTTAAAACGCTTCATATAAATGTCTCTCCCTTACCACTCTTACACCACAGAACACAAACTATTTACTGTTGGAAACTCGTTGGCAAATAACGATTGGGGAAACACGGAGTGAAGATACTTGGCCTTGAGAAGTTGTCAAAACGCGTGCAGTCTTGTATTTTTGTCATTGTTAATTAACATTATTTGATTAAATCTAAGTTCTGCAAATACAAAATGCAAGGCCTATGTCCAGCAGTGGACTCTCAAAGGCTGATAGATAGAAGTTCTGCAAATTAAGTTTTTAGAAGTGTTGTTATAGTATATTTATATATTCATAATACCTGACGTAATAGAGAAGCTAAATGGGAATAAGGATACCAAAATACAGTTACTAAAACCACACCTACATTACCGTGCACAAATTCCAAACATCGTCTACGTGGAAGTCAATACTGTTGCAAAATCAGGCGTTGTTGCGTAAGCCGGTGCGTCAGCGCCGCGCCTCTGCGCACTGCGCGCTGATTGGCCCGCTCACGTGACCTCTGTCACGTCGCAAATGTCAGCTATTTGAGTTTGGTTTGTCGCTTGTTTATTCAAATCCCTGCATGCATGAATAAGCGTACAATTTAAATTTCATTTTAAGTAAGGAATGAGATAGGAATAGTTTTCTTATTGCTAGCTGGTTATACCAGCTACTAAATCGTAACATTGTTAAAAACATTAAACAAAAAATCCGATTGCTTAAAATGTCTTGTTTTTGTTCATAATGTTGTATAATTTAACGTTTTATATGATTTTATGTCAAAATAGTTAAGTAAAAGTATAATATTATAGTATACCTATATATTTCCATAATGATATATTTACTAACTTTCATTAGATACCCATATTGTCGTGAAAGTAAATTACTCCCGTTTACCCTCTTTTTCCTCTATTTGCGTGCGCCATTTTTTAAAATCATGTTAGCCTATGTCACTTTCCACGCTTAGACAATTTTAATGATATGTCGTAAGTCACGATTCGTCGAACTGTTTGTGCTGTAGCGCGTGCAAAAGAAATAGACATACAAACAAACATACACACAAACAAAAAACTCGACTGCTTTAAACGTTTTCTTTTCATAATGATATAAAATGTTTC
>DWNE01002993.1:0-17570 GCA_018249875.1 Cecropterus toxeus | reverse complement strand
GATATGTTTCGGTGCAAGTCGGCACGGGTTGCTGTGGTTCTAAATACGTGAAATTTTATTTATAATAGTTTTGACATAATTGAAACAAAATAAGAGGGTATGCGTTGGAAAAAAATAACTTTTATTTTTTTGGGACACCCTAATGTAGGTATATAATTTAATTAAAATTAAATTTAATTGGATACCCATTGTCGTACTAATAAACTAGTAACATCATTAAAACAAAAACTCGACTGCTTAAAACGAAATTTTTGCTCATAATGATATGTATATTTCATTTACCGCTTAGAGTAAAAGTAAACAAAAGTATCTTATTACTATACCCCTTTTCCTCTATTTCCGGGCACCACTTTTAAAAATTATATAGCTTATGTCACTCTGCAAACTGAGGCGATTCTAATGATATGTCATACATCACAATCCTTTAAGCCGTTTAGGCAGTAGCGCGTGCCAAAGAAATGGACATACATACAAACGTACATACATGCATACATACGCTCGAAAAACATCACCTTCCTGACACAGTCGGGTAATAAACAAGTAATAAAATTGACAACATTATAGCCAGTCCTGACTTTGTTATGACATCGTGTAAAGAATTGCTGTTAACCCTAAATACAGCTAACAGTTACATTAAACAGAGCCATTATCTTTTGGCATCATTCCACTATGAAACGTATACGATCAGTAAAACGGTGTGAAATAAACAGAAACGTTTAAAACGAACGCTTCCGATAAACATGTCTTTCAATCTGACGTTCGAATACTAACGTAATAAAGTGCGTGGAAGAAATATAAGAGTTCTACTTCATACATATAGAGCTTGTAATTTGTTGTTGACATATACTTATCATATACTTGCCGTATACTTTTTTATAAAAATGAAGTAGCAAACGAGTAAGCAGTCCACCTGATGGTAAGTGGTTACTGCCGCCCATGGACATATGTAAGCAACTTCATAAATAACAGTGGTTCTATCTGAAGTCGAACACAGATACGTTGCCACTCCCGAGGACTGAGATGGTCGCCTCATATAAAAGTGAGCCGTACTTGTAATAATGCTTATTATTAAGAAATTTGTAATTATAGGTTTTAACGAGTATACTATTGGTAACACAGGATTCTGCTTTTTTTCGACGACCCACATGGCTGAGAGGTCGTACTGGCCTGACAACTAACGAGTTCCGGGTTCGATCCTCGGCCAGGCAGACGTTTGAATAATGAGTTTAGATACTGTTCTGGGTTTGGGTGTATGTGAATTTATATTTGCGTGTCCATGGTACCCACGACATAGGAAAAAATCCTAGTGTGGGACTATGAGTGTAGAAAACGTGTTTTTTATCACTAATACGGTGCCATTTCTTAAGTTAATCTAAACTCGTCATTCATATTTCTGTCTGGCGGATAAGTGATAAGATTTGGTAGATCATTGTCCTCAGTCACCCTTTGCCATCCGATGGACTGTACGCTTTTGGTGCTTAAATAATTTTAGTATTGATCGGCCACCAAATAGGACCTTGTTCACTCTTTCACAGTACACCATGCGTGTTAAAAATACCGCACTACGTCAATCTTTATATCCCAAGAACTTTAACTATAAAACTTAACTAACATAAACATTTAAAATAAACAAAACAAATGAATTCACACGTGTTCTCGGGAACATCATCACTAATTTAGACGTAGAAACGCTATTTTGCTTCGACATGTGAATCTGGACGTCGAAATATCACGAGAAATGTTTGCAAAATTACAACTCTATTTTGGAAATCAAAACATGTCTATTTATTTATTCTACTAATCCCTATCGCTTGAGCGTGGGAAATGGAAGTTCGTTAATCATTTGATTGCTTGTTGCTGTGTAAAGTTTGTATATAGTTACTTAACAACATATAATTAACATGTTTAACGGGGTGTTTGTTTTAGGTTCCTTTGACGTTAACGTGACTATTTTTAGGCTCAAAACGGAACATTGCTTATTATCAAAAAGAGATTTCCTACCAGGCAAGTTGATCATGCCTGAGGAACGGCCGTGCTCCGACAGTCTCTGTTCAGAATTTGTTATTGTGGGTCTCTAGGAGTGAGATGGTCGCCTCATATAAGTGAGCCGGCAACCACACCCTTCCACCGAAACGTAAGGACTGCGTCACGTTAGAAATAGGTGTGGCGGTGGGACCTTCCCGGTCGAACAACACTGGATATTATGGATATATATGGGCAGCAGTGGCCACTTAGTATCAAGTATACTAAAAGTTCTTTGATCATTCTATCCTAGCTGTGCCGCGCGGTTTCACCCGCTGCTGCGTAAGAAAGAACAAACAAACATATATGTTATATAGCCTATCCTATAGCCTTCCTCAATAAATGATCTATTCAACACACAAAGATTTTTTTCAATTCGAAGCAGTAGTTCCTGAGATTAGCGCGTTCAACCAAACAAACTCTACTGCTTTATAATATTAATATAGATTATAAAAACTGGTATATAATTGGTAGTATTGTATTAAGGTCGTCCTGATTACACAAAGATAAAATCCAGCATTAAGCAACGTTTTCACATATTTTCGGGGATAACGATGAAATCTGTATGTTTTAAGTAAACAAACGTATTAGATGTCACGTGGGAACATCGTGGCTTTAATTTAGACGTTCGTACGAGCTCATTTTGACGTTCAAATCCGGACACAATCCTCCGGGGAAATTGTCGGCGAAATAAAACACGAGTAATTATTGCGATTGCTCGGAATGAAACCGCGTATTTTAATAAATAATTTGTACAAATACAGATTTTTTATTTAGATTGCAATATAATTTGATATTTTTATGATTTTGAAGAGAAGAGATTGTTGTAAAGCTTTTATGCTATTTCAAAAAATAAGAGGTAGCTGATCAGCTGAGAGACATCATTCGCAACGATGAATTCCGTAGACGAACTAAGGTTACCGACATAACTCTCAAAATTAGCAAACTGAAGTGGCAACGGGCCGGCCACATACGCCGATAACCGTTGGGGAAGCAGGTTCTTGAGTGGCGACCACGTTTAGGCAAAAGGAGCACAGGTCGCGCCCCGACCAGGTGGACTGATGACCTGTAGGATACAGCGGTAAACCTTTGGATTCAGAAGGCACAGGACCGGTTGAAGTGGCGCCGCTTAGGGGAGACCTATGTCCAGCAGTGGCCCTCGAAAAGCTGATGGTTGGATGGATTCTCGTTTTTACCCGCTGTCAGACAGGGGGTAAAATTTTTGGGTACATGTATGTCCATTTGTTTAGCATGCCCGACAAACGGGTCGACAGATTGTAATATTTGACAAATCATTAGACTCAACTCAGTTGTCAGAGTCACATAAGCCGTATATGTTTAACATATATGGCTGTATCAAATAAAAGCTAGTGTATAATAGACCATTCCAATTATTTATATTTGGAATGGTCTATTCACTAGCTTTTATGTGATACCCACATTGCCATAAAAAATAAAAAGTCGTCCTTTCCCCCTTTTTCCCTATATACAGTCGTCATTTTTATAAATTATTCCACACTGCAAATAAAAATCATTCTAATGATATGTCATATGTCGCAATCCGCCTGTAGCGTGTGCCAAAGAAATGGGCATACTTACATACATACATACCGGATGTATGTTTGTATATAAGTATGTCCACAGAATGTCCTCGGAAAATATTACCGACCTTCAGAGGCAGTCAGATAATAAATTTTGTTATGAGTCGGATGTAAAGTTTTGACATTTTGAGTCATGTTGAATTTCTCATGCAAAGATCCGTTAATTAATGTTCCTTCATTCAAATTCTTGCTCGTAGCGTAATTCCTACATACTTGTCTACATGCATTACGTACAATAATGGGCGCGCTTTAAGCATGTTCATCTCAAAGTTTATAAAAAAATATAAATGTTTCCAAATTATTCGTTAGAATATTTTAAACGAAAGAGAAAAACAATAGATTCCGAATTAAAGCCTATTCTTTGCAAAAATATGTAAAAAAAATATCGGCCAAGTGCGAGGACTGGCGCACTAAGGGTTCCGTAACATTATTTATTAAACACGGCACAAACTCACGATTGTTGTATGGGAACCCCCTTTAAATATTTATTTTATTCTATTTTTATTTTAATATATTCGTTGTTATAGCGGCAACAGAAATACATCATCTATGAGCTTTTTAATCGTCTAGCTATCACGGTTCATGAGATACAGCCTGGTGACAGACGGACAGACGGACGGACGAACAGCGAAGTCTTAGTAATAGGGTTCCATCTTTACCCTTTGAGTACTGAACCCTAAAAAGTAATAAATACAATGAATCAAACGACGATGACTCAATGAAGACTTCAACTATCTATTTGTCAAATTTCATCTAAATCAGTAGTTTTTCGGTAGAACTCACATAAATTCTCACATAATTTCGCATTAGTAGAAAAAAAACTTGACTAGAATATACTCAAATATGGTACTTTGTTTTTTTTTATTATAATGAAGTAGCCAACGAGCACGCAGTCCACATGATGGTAAGTGGTTACTGCCGCCCATGGACATCTGTAAGCAACTTCATATAGAATAGGGGTTCTATATGAAGTCGATCACAGATGCATTGCTACTCTCGAGGACTAAGATGGACATTAATATAAGTGAGCCGCTTTGTAACAAGGATAACGCTTGAAATGTGTCGAATTTCAAACATTTTCAAATTAATTTAATTTGCAGTTAAAGCTGAAACCCATTATCGGGAACTGTGCAAGAGTAATAAAAATGGCAGTAAGCTGTGAGTGCAGTTTCCACAAATCCGATTAGTTTAGTTAAATTACTGCTTTCCCTAGATTTTACTGCAGAACCATTTCACAGCGTTTCCTACTCAGAGCGAGCTTCTATATCACTCAGATCAAAATCTAGGCAATTTTAGTTAAATGCTGATCAGTGACAATGCTAGAAACTCGGCCTCTCTATCGAGGTTCCGAGGTTCGAATCCCACGCACTATTGATTTGTCTAAAACTATGTGCGTGTTAGAATTTATTTATCGTTGCTTTACGGTGAAGGAAAACATCGTAAGGAAACCTGCATAACTAAAAGTTCTCTAAATAAGCACTACACGGCTAGCGCGATTGACTATGGCCTGAAACACTCTTATTCTGAGAGCCACGGGAATAAGCTAGTTTTTGGGTTCCCTTGCAAAATCGGAACTCGATATAGATTATTATAGATTCGTCATGTCTCTTTGTCCGTCCGTCTGTCCGTATGTCAGAGCCACTTTATTCGAAAACTATTAAGACTATAGACTTGAAACTTGGTCTTTTTTACAACAGAGCTATATTTTCTCTTTTGTGAATGATAATGCTACGGAACACTTCGCCTGCGAGTCCAACTCGCGCTTGGTCAATTTATTTATACCTGTATAAGTATTTTGTAATGTAGTATTGTATTTCACGCGTAAACATTCGAGGTAAACGAAGTAATCAACCTTCGTATGATGGATACAACCCTCTCGTGGTAATGATCGTCATTATGGCGGGAATGTAGCCCTGCGGCCGCCATTTTTTGCTACACATTGTATAAAACTCATACATATGTCTACGAAAGTTTATACCTTTGTACCATGTGCTTTTGTTTAAAGAATTATATTAAAATTTTTAGCATTTGATACATGACAGTATACGTAGAAAAATGTTAAAAAAGCTGTTTCCATTCCGCGTTTCCTACTTCAATTACACAGTTAAAAATTGATAGCCTTGTAAAAATATACCTAAACATGTACAAAGTCACGAGTGGACATAAAACTTAAATTAAGTGCCGGCAATATCGTCTCGTTTTCGAGGAAACAGCCCTCACTTGTGATAATGGCCGCCATTTTGGCGGGAAAATAGCCCTGCGACCGCCATTTTCCGCAATAATCTTATAAGCAGATGCAAAAAATATGTGGCCAATGTTTCGCGACGTAAAAAGTAATTTTGTGTTAAGATTGTACTTCGATCCCGGATTTAGGGTACCTAGAAGTAGTATCATTGTTTTTTACAATGTCATATATTTCATGTTCAGATAAAATTCCAAAATGTGGTTGAAATTACAGAATGGTAACTGATTTAGGTTTCGTTTATAGACTGTATCTTTTAAGCCATAAATATAATACGATAATACATATATTTAATTAATAAATGAAAGTTCATTCGTATATTCTCAACCTTGATGTTGTTTAAATGTTTAAAGTACAAAACCAAACATGATAATCACCTGGCAATAAGTAATAAAATAAAGATTTATATAATGTTTACAATTTTTATTCTGTTTAAATATTTAGCTCAATTCAAAGCTACTAAATTTTATTTTAAGATTGAATGTATTTAATATCTTAAATTGTAAATGTATGTAATATCTTAAAGTAACATATTTTCTTTGGTTAAAATCCATATACTGTATCAAAATTTATGTTACATGTTTTAACGCAGGTAAATTCATGGGCGTAATTAGTGACAATAAAACATGACGAAATTTTAAAATGAAAAATGTATCACAAACCAATGAAATTTGTAAATGAAGAATGAAAAATATCTAAGCCTGAGCTTTAAAAAACCAGTGCCCATAAAAATTAAATCAGCTTCCCGAGTTAAAAATTCCACCGCAAAGGCGCAAACTTTGTTTCAGCGTGATGTATTGTTCCCAGGCGTGATAAACGATCTGTATCCTGTTCATTTGTGTCGAAAGGGTCTTTTGTGCGAGATTTATCCATTTTTACTACAATTTGATACCATGAAACGTGTAAAAGCTAAAACGAAGCCAAAATTCGGATCCTCACAAAAATTGGAAAGGAATACAGTCGTTTGAATAATAATGGCGAGGAAAAATCAAAATCGATGGCGTTGAGGAAAATGGAGTAAAAATGTTAAGGGAAATGGAGTAACAATCGTTTGATATTATATTGTACTTTAATATAAAACAATATATTATGCATGGAGAAGAACAGAACAAAGAGCATGTTATTCCTCAGGGGAATTGCATATTTGAGCGACTTTACGTAAGACTTAAGTTCTATTTACAGGAAATAACCTGGATAAGCTTCACTGTTCCAGTCTGACATATACCTTGGAAACTTCGGGAAAAGTATAAACCATTCTTATGTAATACGACCCAATTATAACGTTACATAGAAAATCAAGTTGGTACTTTTCGTTGCGTTACCTATTTTTTGAAAACGACTTGCTCTTGAAGTAGGAAAAATAAGCATTTGCAATTTCGAGATAGTACATATTGATATTGTTTATAACTCTTAATGGTGGTAGAACCCTTTTTTCTCAAGGGGGAATCCTTCGAAAGGTACACGACGCCGTGGGAGGGACGCCGGATTATTTGGGATTTTTACCGCATAAACCCCCCTATGTGGCCGTTCGCAGCGCTGTATGGAGAACTGGGGGATCTCGAACGGAACGCAACCTAAGTCCTCCAAGCGCGATGTCCCTTTCAGGTTCTTTCTCCGTGAGCATTACAATCACCGTATCTCCTTTTGTTAACGATGACATCGCATGCTTATTGGAATATTGACTTAACTCAAAAAATACTATTTTTAGGGTATCGCAAAGGAAGATCTTGCAGTGAAACCTTTTGGTACTTGTTGATGAATAAAATTAACAATTAATTAACGTTAGGGCGCCAACAAATCGTAATTTCAACGTAATTCAAATTGTAGACGGTAGATGGCGCTAATACAAGCCTGTACCTGAACGTAACTACATTTTAACTTATCTCTCAATGAGTCAGTGTTCCATTAAACATGCGATCTTTTCTAAAATCGTATTTCAACTAACACTAATAATGACCACTGCCTCTATTCTTAATGTTAATTGCCGTTATCGTTATTCACAATCGTATTAATCATTAATGTTATTGTAAAATTGTAATTAACGTTCCAGCAACGGTGAACAGTTACCACTAGATATAGTAAAGGCGATGTACGCCAGTTAAAAATTAAGTAATTACAACCAAAAAGTTCGTTCTAGGAACTTAGGTTCTAGGTAATAATACTTTATGCCTTAATGATGTCAAATATTTCGACGTCGTAAATGCGCTAAATGTAACCCGACACTGTTCTACTTTTTCAATAATTCTTTAAATATTTATAACTATTTTACAAGCGATTTTATTAAGTACGGATTCTGAATAAGTTATTGTAGAATAGAATCCAAATCCAAAATGCCCATGAGATCTATTGCGACTCGGAGACTTATTTCGGTCCTTCTACCATCATTAGCAACCCGATTACGAAGTAATAGGTAAATCTTCACATTAAAATACACTTTATCATACGGAAAACGTAAGATAAGAAAACCACTAACCAGAATCAGAATTCAAATCACGGATAGGTACTACTGAAGCGTCACAAACTTCACGACTTAGAAAGAGTTTAAGCAATTATTTCACATCCGTACTCGGGTGAATTAGTTACATAAAGTAGATGAACAGTCGATATTGCAAATACTTCGTAATTATATAATCCTGTTACCTGAATGAGCGACACACGTCCGTTCCTCATCATGTTACCATTAGTTAAGTTTTAGCTGATATACTGTTTTGTACATTGTATGTAATTAGTTCGACTACAACCAGTTACGATACTGCCATGAAATGCCTAATTAGTTTTGCAAATAATTTTGTTATATACTTTACGTATGTTTTAAGTTAATACAATTGGAGAAATTATTAGTTAATTGTGATAAACAGTGATAGGTTATTGTAAGGCACGTGTGGCGCCCCATCAAGCGTTTAGCGCCTCCGCCTCGCACGGTAGCTATCGGGTTAACAATCCTAATACTGGCATAACCTTCCAACGATTGGGTATTTACACATATTTATTTATTCACTTTTATCTAACTTAAATTATGATTAATTAGTTCATAAAGACGCCATCAGAACGACGGTGTTAAATCTAAAGTCTGAGGTAAAGATGCCTTTATAGATTTTTAAACATGTAATGACGGAATCGTAAATATAACTTAGTCGCGAATCGTGCATCGTTCTACTAATATGTTAACGATATGTATGTAAGTAATATTGACACTTATTTTGTTAGTAGCGTAGCTTATTGTTAAGGCGAAACTAACGGAAGTGTATCAAAGGGAAACTAGATTTGTAAGAAATGTTATTGGCATTGTACAAAGGATAGTATTGTTAGTAAATAAACAATGAAATTGGCGCATTACTGGCGAGTACCTTATTAGAATAGTACACGAAAAGCCCACAGAGGCTATACATTGATAAATAATGTAAATAAACGTCGTGTTATAATGGCCATTTGCTTTTCGTTGCTCTCCTAAACTTAACTAAAGTGTTTCGCCCCTTGACATTTCAAATGAAGCCTTCATAACTATTGGGTAATCATTAATAATTTGTTAAAAATAAACGACTGAAACTTAGCTGCACAAAAGTGAAAATATATTTTGCTTTTTCGTGCTGTTTGATTATTGATTATAACGTTACACACATTCAAAATTTGCGTTTAAAGATCTCGGAAATGCCTACTATACCGAGAGAATAATGATACCGACTTTAGGTTTACTTCTCCCTGTAGAAATATAAATGATCACTGACTATACTAACATATATTCATTAAAATAATGTCATGTATATTTGTAAGAAAAAAGTATTAAGTATACATAACGCATTACCTATAAACAGATACAAGAAACGAGTTCACCGAAGTCGGATGTCACCTTGGTAATGTCGCGGAAACATTTTGACTGATATAAATATTAGTAATGTTAATATATTTATAAGAATATAACAAAATCTTAATGCATTTCACACTTTCTTTACAGTCCATAAGGGGATAATTAATTACATCTAAGATATTGTGACGAAATATTTTCACATTCTTAGCGTAAGGTTTGTTGTGTATAAAACTAGTGTCATGTACTTTGGATAATGGAGGGTTAAAAACTGTGTACATTAGACATTGTGTTAAAATAGTTATGAAATAAATCGAGTGTAAATCCGTAAGAGAATATATATTTGGAAACGTTGACGAGTGTTTGTTGTATGTATGTAATTACATGTCACAGATGGTATTTGAACTCTAAGCATATAAATATATACATATATGTATCTATTGAAATATATATTCTTCAAGTTATACCTACTACATGTTTTAGTCGATTATCAAAATCGTTTCTGTTACGGTTACACAAACAAACACGTTTCGCTTGCCTTACTAAAGTAATTTTCAAATTAACTTAATTATTTTATAAATATTCTTTGAGATAAAATAGAATTTAAGAAACCGTCACATTTGTTTCACCGCGCAGTCATTGGACACGACAGCAAAGTAGCGTAATTATTGTTTAACTTAAGAGTTCAATGTGGTTGAGTGTGCTGTATTTCACGTATTTATATAGTTGGGCTCGCTCAATTTCAAGACTTATCGCTTTCTGATCTAGCATATACTTTTAAGTATTATGATCCCTAGGGTTCTATGTTTAAATGTAGCAAATCACATTAGTTGCTGATTGCTGAACTGTTCTCGATGGATAAAAGGCTGTTGTTAAAATTCGACCAAGTTAAGATACACAATGACTGTTAGTACTATTATGATTCTGATGATTGTATCATGTTTATATCTCGTTCGAGTGGTGCGCCGTGTGTTAGTCAATCGATTGTGTACTGGTTTGCCAAGAGAAGTTACCTACAGTTGTGTTTAGTTAGCGATGCATAACGTGTTTGTACTTTAATTTGTTTTTTAGTTGTACTCTTGGAAATCAATGGTTAATAACTTAAGAAAATAAAATGTATGTGAAATATTCATTTCTTTTATTTTAATCCATTCTTTTTACATGCATGACGGCTCTCAGCAGATAATAGGTACACGCACTGTTTAAAGACTTCTTCTTTATATTACCTACATTCCTCTTGAATAAAATATGTAAAATTATAATAATACTTTTATCGTAATTTACATAGAGGGGGAGAAAAACCCAGGTAAGCGAATACTTAATATTAATAGTTGGTTATAAATTCAATATTAAATTTTACTAATTTGTAACTTGTCACTTAATATTATGCGTCACGTATAGTTTAAATTTACGATACTCTCATCGTAAATTTCAGGCAACGTAGAGATTGCCTGAAAACAATTGTTTAGGTTAAACTACAGTAAAACCAAAATATCTCCAAATAAATATGTATATTGTAAGTAGAGTATTCTAATCAAATAGTACCCAAATAACGATGTTTTCATAGACGCTAGCAGTACGCAATCTTTTAGGAAAGAGGAGTACAGAATTGTACAGAATACACATGAGTGAGGAAGTGGCAGGTCGCGTCTGTAAAATTTGCTGGCAAAAAAATCTATTGATGCAATAGCAAGTTAAATAATAATGTCATGCTATTAATTTCGCAATAACCTGTCAAAGATATTTTAAATTAATTTAAATTACAAAAAAGGAAATTTAAAATTTCATATTTCATACTGCAATAGAATAGATGACAACGCCATCTTCCGTCCAATAGCAGAGCTTCGTCATATTGCCATATAAATTTGATTTGAACCGCTTTATATGTTTGTTTTATTACAAGTGATAATTATAATTTATATCCATTAAGTTAATTGCATTTTTAATGACTTTATTCACATATACCCTTTTAGTGTAAAGATATTTGTGAGACGATAATAATATTGTCATTGTGATGAAATCTTTGATAGTATTTTGTTCGTAGTAAAACAAAGTCTGTTGTCTGTGGCACGGTGACTGCATCGTCCCTTCAATGTCAAAAAATTGCTACCGCCACATGTCACTATTAAAGATTTTGTGATATTTCTTATTTTTATCGTAATAAAAGCATAAAAAATGGTAAGAATACATTTTAAAAAATTATTCCAGTAGGTTTTCAAGTTGAATAACAGAAACATTAATTTTCTTTAGTTATATTATTAGAATTGCAAATTTGTTTTACTCTGTATAACCATTTCACATGATGTTTTCAACTTTATCCTTTTCAGAAACCTCTTATGCTTCAAGGGCACGAGCGTGCCATCACGCAGATCAAGTATAATCGGGAAGGTGACTTGTTATTCTCTGCCGCTAAAGACTCCAAACCCAATGTGTGGTGGTCATTGAATGGAGAACGTCTGGGCACTTTCAACGGCCACGGTGGTGTGGTGTGGTGTTTGGACGTCGACTGGCAGACGATCAACCTTATTACAGGTGGTGGTGACAGTTCTTGCAGGTAAAAACACTAGATTATTCTATACATTCAGCCAATATTACACTAGTGACCAATAGACTGTATCAGAAGATAATATTGATTTGTAAAATTAATTGTGTCCCGTTAATCTTTAATTTAATATAGGCAGCCTAAGAGTTGCAACACATTTAGAAAAACATCATTATGAAATTGGACCCTGTTAAGCAGAAAAGATCCAACAGCTTTTTTGGCTTTTGCGTAAATACAGTTCAAAGTTAGAACAAAAGATATAACATTTTTAAAAGAGTTAGAATTTTGTAATTCCTGGAAAACTATGTTTGGATCTTTAAGTATCTATTAGTATTTTTTCAGGAATTCAAAAAGGGTAATGTAACATTAAGATTTATTTTACGGTCAAATTTGGAATTGCATTTACTCAAAAGTAAAAAAAGCTGTTGGATCTTTTCTGCTTAACAGAGTCCAATTGTAAGATGAAGAATATCTAGAAAAATACCTGTTACTGCATATTTTTATTGTATGTTCATGTTATAATATGAATATATAGATTAAAGCAACGTGATATTGATTCTGAAACAAATACCGTAGAAGCAGTCAAATTCATTCACAATATGTAATCATGTAAATAATTATGTATCTTTTTATGTTATCTATATAACAGACTGTGGGACCTGGAAACTGGTAGAAACATCGCCACAATAAAGACAAACTCCTCCGTAAGAACATGCAACTTCAGCTTCAGTGCCTACCAAGCTGCCTACACCACTGACAAAGCCATGGGACACCCTTGTGCTGTGAGTAGAGAAAATTTTAATATGTAAAACTAAGGGCAAACCATAAATTTTTGTGATTATTTTGCTTGGAAGTTTACTGATTCAATTAGTGATGTGCATTTTACTTATTAGTCACCATTACCAATGCAAAAATGTTACACTAATACTTTTTCCATATCGTAATGTACTTAAATAATTGGAAGGTGATAGAACCCGTGTAGTTCGTCCGTGGAGATACCACCGCCAACCCTATGTTGGAAGGGTGTGGTTGCCGGCTCACTTATATGTGAGGTGATCACCTCAGTTCCCAGAAGTAGCAATGCATCTGTATTCGACTTCAAAAAGGACCCTTGATCTAAATGAAGTTGCGTACAGATGTCCATGGACGACAGTAACAATTTACTATCAGGTGTGGCATGCAATCCGCATGCTCATTTTTTACTTCAATATAATAAACAAATATAATAATGACCTGTCTGCTAGAGCATACACCATACTGGTCTGAATTTACGGCCCATTACTAAATATATTTAAAATATTAATTTAGATTACTGTTCTGAGTCTGGCTGTATCTATGTATGTGTTTTTGTGTGTCTATGGCACCCATGAATAAAAAATGCTAGTGTAAAAGAAGAAAAAGTTACTTATTATTATAATAATTTAGAGGCTATTCTGGTGGTACAATACTTCACCCTTATTTTTACTTTTCATTTATTTTATTATGAAATTTATCATTTTCTTTCAGGTATTCATAATTGACACGAGGACTGTTGATGAATCCATTTCATCACAATCTCCCATACTGAAGTGGGACATCACCGATTCCAAAGTCACATCCATGGTATGGGGCACCCTGGATGAGACCATCATTACTGGTCATGAGGCTGGAGATCTCATACAATGGGATCTTAGGGTATGTCTTATTTTTAAATGGCTAGACTATGTAATTAAGTTACTTAAAATAATAAGTTAGGATAATTAAGTAATAATACTATGTACTAAAACAATACTATGTACTAAAACAGTAATTGATACTTATGAATCAATTTGTAAGACTATTGGCAGTCTTTAAATTGATAACTTCTGTTCAATGTAGGTTGCGTTAAAGCAGACTCCGCCGGAGCAGTCACCATACAGGTCTGACGCGCAGTGGGTCTCGGGTTCAATTCCTGGTCAGACAGAAATATGAATGATGAGTTTAGATTTCTGTTCTGGGTCAGGGTGTTTGTGTATTCGTCTTTGTGAATCCATGGCACCCACGGCACAGGAGAAAATCCTAGTGTGGGGCTATGAGTGTAGAAAGCGTTTTTTTTTTTAACAAAAGACTTATCTTAAGATTTATATCCATAGATCATGCCAATTTTTTCATTATAAACCTTTTTTTCAGACTGGCAAAAAGATTCATTCAGTAAAAGAGCACACTCATCAGATTAATGACATGCAGCTGTCCCGAGATGGCACCATGTTTATCACCGCATCTAAAGATCAAACTGCTAAACTCTTTGACACCAGTTCCTTGGAACTGCTCAAGGAGTACAAAACTGAGCGACCAGTGAACTCGGCAGCTCTGAGCCCTATCCTTGACCATGTGGTACTTGGCGGTGGTCAGGACGCCATGGAAGTAACAACAACCTCCACTCGGCAGGGCAAGTTCGACGCTCGATTCTTCCATCTCGTATTTGAAGAGGAATTCGGTCGTGTTAAAGGTCATTTCGGACCTATCAACAGCTTGGCTTTCCATCCTGATGGTAAAAGCTATGCGTCTGGCGGTGAAGACGGATATGTGCGAGTGCAGAGTTTCGACCAATCTTACTTCGATTATACTTTTGATTACAACAGAGATTAAACTGTTAATTTCATTGAATTTTTTCAGTAACTTCAGTATTGGGGAAAACATTCTGTATCTTGTATGTCACATGAACCATTTAATAAACTATGTGTCGAAAATATATAGTTTCACAAAGCTCTGCAGTATCTTTTATAATAAATATATTAGTATATAATTGTTTTATTTTTATTTTACTGATTTAGAAAATATTACAGACTCCACTCCATTGTATAAATACCGCTATTAAAAGAATGATATGGTCTGGTTACATAAATTATTTTCTTTATTGGTATTGATAGATTAATCCTGAGAGATTCAAAAATGAAACCACTAGAATTACAATATACAATACTTTATTATACAAAATATCATGGTAATTACAGTGAGAATATCACTAATTTCTTGCACTTATTACAAAAAGTATGGAGTAGTGTGTTGAGGTGGCACTTCTCTTTCACTCTCTGGAACAGCTTGGAATAATTTTGCATTTCTGTCATTGACTGTTTTGAATTCCATTATGGACGCAACATTGCCACATCGGTAACAATAATTAGGGGCCGACCATATTGTAACCAGCCTTTTGTCGAACATGTATTTGTAACCTGTAATAAATACGAAAAAATTATAACAGCTACAATTACTGAGTCTAAAGAATACATCTATCACTGTTCCACTACAGGCATGAGTATAGGGATAATTAAAACCAGGTCTACCACACTGGTCAATGCCTTATGAACCTTGAACCTATAAATTAAGAGATTTATGAGATTTCTAGAGTAATGCCACTTTTATGCCAACTGCAGACTTACAATACTGACAGGTGAATTATGCATAAAGTCTATAACAAACCTTCATTCACGAGTTGATGCGCTCGACAGATTAAGTTCAAGTTGTTGTAGTCCATAAAGAGTTCTGTTACGTAACTGCCGAATAGCCAGCCTGCTCCTCTGGGACTCACAGACCTAGAAATCACACAAAATATTTAAGATACGTTTAAGTAAATAAGCTGGATGTGTAGACTGTGTGTAATATACTGATATGTTATTTATAATATAATTTGTTTCCATACCACATCTTGATTTTAGCGGGATCTGACCACAAAAGGTCACAGAATGCGCCTTTGTGCGGTATTTGTTGATTTCTTTCAATGCAGCGTATTTGATCTAGCATCGAAATTTCTGGAGAAAGTCCACCATGAACACATAATACTGTTTCATCTATGAGCTGAAAAAATATTGCATACTAAAAATATATCGCTATAAACATCTAGCATTACCTATAAATTAATTATAGCATTAATAAATACAGTGATTAGGAAAAGCCCCGCTAAGTATGAGTAGGACTCACGCACAAAGGGTTCCATATCTATAAAAAACTGCAAAAAAGTCATGTTTGTTTTATGAGAGCCCCCTAGTTAAATAGTCCCCTACATTTTTATTTTGTTTTAATATTTGCTGTTATAGCAGCACAACAGACAAATCAACTGTGGAAATTTCAACTGTCTCACTATCGGTCACAGACAACCGGACAGCGGAGACTTATTAATAGGGTCCCGTATTTACCCTTTGGGTAAGGAACCCTGAGAAAGTGATAAAAATTATGTCAAATCCAAAACCAATAATATACGTATGTCAGTGTTTGAGCAAGAGTTCCAGTCAGTTTTACTACATTATATATGTTTTCAACTTTAACACCTCTTACTAGGTGTTAAAGTTGTTGAAAACAGTCTATTTTATTAACAAATCACTAATTATTTATTTATCACTACTTTAATTTCGTGGCTAAGCCACTTCAGTAAATTTTACCATGGTAATGATAATGCCATATGTCAGTACAGGTCATGAAAGTGTAGTGGATATTGCTGCACAGGGCTCCCCTAAATCTATATCAATATTTAACAAATGTAGCTGACAGAGTCCATCCAGATAGCTGCTTTATGTATATAATAATGTAATTCAAAATTCATATATTTAAGTTAAACGTACGGTTATATCTCATTATCATATTGTTTTCTTATTATTTAAAATTTATTCATGATAAAGATAAAAACAAAATGCATTTCTTGATGTAAACAAGACTCCTGTTAAATTAGCATTCTTATGTCATATTAGTATTTACGCAAAGCAGATACGTCTTATCATGAGATTGAAATGAAAATATCCTTAAATACATCTGTAATCATACAGAACACAACTTACAGCTGCAACTGTGAGTAGATCAAACACTCTACAACAATCTTTCCAAGCATTAGCATTGCCGTATTTATTTAGACATTCATCATAGAAGCCATACACTTTTGTGATTTGACAAGTTTCATGATTTCCTCGCAGTAATATAATTCTGAAAGAATATACAATATATTTTTATGAACATTGACAATTTTCTGAATATTGTTTTTGCATAAGCTAGGTATGTATGAATCATGATATAAAAATAACAATGTATGATATGAAAAGTATTAAGAAGGCAATCTCTATATGAAATGGTAATACATTTTTGTACAATTGTTTATATATTGAGATACTTATCATTCTATATCTTTTTAAAACACAGATATAATCCAATTATGCTTATAAAGTTGAATGTAAGAAAAAGTAATCTTGCAAGTTTACTGATAAAGAAGCTTATTACAAGAATTAACACCTTGCAAATATACAAAAGATTTATTGAACAAATAAACAATATTTAAACTGCACATTTGTAAACAATAGCATTTGTAAAGACTATGTTGAAGGAATTTCAATGGTGCTATGATATTTTAAACAGGGTCAA
>DWNE01002992.1:0-17573 GCA_018249875.1 Cecropterus toxeus | reverse complement strand
TAGGGCATTTTTGGCAGAAACAAGACTCAATCTTGTCTGGAAAAAACAAGACAAACTCGTACTAATGGTACAGTTGTTCTGAAGTGGTTCACCAGGTTGTATCTTATGAACAGCTATGGCTTTCTATATAACCGTTATAGTATTTCTGTTGCCACTATAACAACAAATACTAAAACCAAAATAAAAAAAATATTTATAAAAAAAAATATTTAAGGGGGATCCCATACAACTACTTGTAATTTTTACATTTTTTAAAGATGGTACGGTAGACTTCTTGATCGAGTACGACTCGCATGTGGCCGGATTTTATTTTGTACCTGAAATACATACGTAGTAACATTAATGAATAAAAAATCAATCAAAATGATATATAAAAGTAATCAAAATGTTATTTATAAATTATTACAAAGGTATAACAAAAGAGGATTTAATAATAATTTACACAAAAATTCCTTCAACAATGTCCAAGCTTTTAGTAATATCGAAATGAAATTCAAAATAAACTATAATAATTTTATTTAATTGTACTTGAAACGTTTAAACGAAATATGTCGACTTGCAGAGTGCATTTTAACGTAAAGTATTTTTGACGTGACGTATTCATTTCAATCCAAATATATGTATTTTTATTTTGGTGACGGCGCAGTTTGCCTGATAGCTTGCTGTATAAATATGTCATTACCACCGAAAATTATTCTATTCCATAAATGAAGCCTCCTAGCGTATGTTTATCGTTACTGATGTGCAAAGCTGTCGGTAGTCGTCGGAAACTGGATGGGTGACCGCTAGTACCTAAATTTGGCCTGCACTACCTTGCTTATGGAGGGTACATTAAGAAGCTAGTTGTTATTATTGGATATAAGTCTTTTCAATTATGTGATTACCACGTGCTAGTACTAGCATAGTTCCACCGAGGAGGTAACAATGCCACACCTATTTTAAACGTGAAGTAGTTATTGCCTTTCGGTGTAAGGGTGTGGTTGCCGACTCACTTATATGTGAGGCGACCATCTTAGTCTTTGAGAGTTGCAACGCATCTGTAATTGACATCAGATAAGACCCCTGTTGTAAATGGTGTCCATGGGTGGCTGTAACCACTTACTATCAAATGGACTGCATGATCATTTGCTACTTAAATGCGATAAAAAATGAGGAGGCTTTAAGAGCAGTTCAATAATAGTAATTCATTTTCATACCATGTTGGAATACTAGTAACTAAAAATGACTACGCACAATTATATGAATATAAAGCTGATAATTACAGAATTTCGCCTAGACATATTCTATTATCCTTTCATCTCGTGCTCAGTAAACGTTAGAATTAAAGTTATTGTTTAGTGTGTTCAGGATTCTAATAAGACCGCTGAAGCCATAAACATATAGTACAAACAGTATGTATTTGAATATGTATATTACGCCACGTTACTCGCGTACTAAATTCCGATAGCAAACAATGAGTTAGGGCACCCTGTAACCCTAGTTAGTGTACATTGTTGCTTGTATAACAGAACTGGAATAATCTGAGGCTGTGATTTTCAATTCAGTATTGTGTGAATATATCCGTGTCTGTGAATATAAAATTTAGCAATGTACGGTAAAGTTCTTATGCATAATTTTGATGGGCTTACGTTTTGTCTACGCTTTTTACGACGTCATACGTCGAAAAGTAAAATAAGTTCTTGGGTACAACTTTTATTCTCAACTCTTTCTATTAAACCGAAAAAAGGTAACAATTTGTTTATCTTTTTGTTGGTTTAATACAAAAAACAGTGAAATAATTTAACCCTTAGATTCTTAGTACGCTAATAATATATAAGAAGTAATAATAGACGACCCGCGTGGCGAAGCAGTTTGGGTTTGCGTGATAATGCATTCGTCTTTGTGTTGTGCGTCGTTGTGACATGGCACCCACGATATCGAAGAAATTTTTTGTGTGGGGCTATAAAAAACACACACGCCTTCTACACTCATAGCCCCACACTAGAATTTTTTCCTGTGTCGTGGGAAATCTAAACTCATCATTCATTTCTGTGTGGCCGGGAATCGAACCCGGGACCCATTGTGCGTCAGACTGTATGGTGACCGCTCGACCACGCGGGTCGTCTATGGTCGGGTCTCTATGAGTGAAGAAAGCGTAATATTGATTATTAGCAGCCTAGTTATTTAAAGAAGTACGAGATGATTATTTACTGTAAAGTCCATTAAAGACCGACTCTTAATATATAAATCTTAACCGGGTCGTCGTTTGAAAAACGTGAAATACACGTGAATATTTACGTGTTAGTCAATATGCCTCAGACTAGAGCAGCAAAAAAAGTTCTATGTCAGCAAACTTAATTATTATTGGGTCGGTAAATGACTATTTGTATAAAAAAAACTAACCTAACCTAATCAAAATATGTTTAAAAATCACGTATTCATATTCATAACTTTACAAACAATACTACTAAAAATTACTAAATGTTTTACTTATATCCTTTCTCTATTAACCACTAACATTTCTATTAGAATAATTAAAGCTGTCGAATAAGTTTGAACGATGAAGTTTCAGTCTTTCGAAGGAGGAAGTTTTATAAAATTCAATGTAGACGTGAAATTTCTTAGTGCTGTGGCAGCTGTGAGAGGTAATGACCCTGAAATAATTTTCGAGTCTGTATCCTATCGAAGTATAAAACTTAAATGACCCGTAACGAATAATATCTACATAGTATAGATATTTCTAAAAGTAATCGATGATAGCTATTAGGATGGTTTAGGTGAATATACATATTTAAAGTTAGAACTGACTTGTGGCCGCTAGATTCGAAGTTTAAACGGATAAGTAATTCTTTCGTTAAAATTAAAAATTTAAAAGTTACGTTAAATTTATAGGGATTGAGAGTCCTGGAGGTAATTCTCCTCTCCTCCTTCCAATCTAAATCCAAGTATTTCAGTCCATCTATCTTAAATAATTGAAAAAAAGAAGAACCCAACCCAGATAGGGTTGGGTTCTTTCAAGGAAATAGGCGAAGATAGGATTTTTTTTAGTGTTTCCTGTTTATTACTGTCATTTTTGGTCCTTCTAAATTCTTCTTAATGCTTGATTTTTTTTTTCAAAATATCCGAAGTGATATGCTATCCGAATTGATTAGTTTTTATTGATTCTACAAATAAAAAATCAATCTAAGAAAATGTTTTTACGGCCAATTTTTGTAATCCCTAAACCAAGGTAAGTTATTTTAATATTTATCTTTCGTATCAACTGTAAATGGATTGAAAGATATAAAAATGTTCCGCACGAAAAGCTTATCCTGATTTTACAAGGAACATTGCGGATGAAAAGCCGGGAGAGGAATCGTTTGAGATTTTATTTGCCCTATTTCGGCTGCGGCGAGGGTGCAATTAAAGATTATAACATCGCATTTGCATAATATTGGGAACGTAATACAATTTGTATGAAAACACAGGTTCCTTAGAGCATGCCTTAACAAGGGTCTTGTTATTCATTCACGGGTTTAAATATGTAAAGACTGGTTTGCTGTTTGTTGTTTACATAAGTAATAATAAGCTTCGGGATTATAGCAAAGCCTGTTTTGTGTCATTGAATATTGTTTCGTTGTTTTGGCTTAAATGTTACTGATGTAATTGTTAGAAATAGTCCATAGTTTTAATATACATTTACTGTAAAATTGTAGATTTCTAGGTTTTTGGAATGATTTCTGGTATAATACATGTGGAGTGATGTAGCGGCGCAATACCTACAGTAACATGAGCTCGCGCCTCACATGAAATGCTGAGCATACAAGATAACCAGCGAAAACAATGGAGTACGTCATGAAAGTTGCACATGTGAGAGTTCTATAAAATCTCTCTCCAATCGCATTTGGCAAGCGTGGTGGACTATGGCCTAAAGCTCTTTCATTCCGAGAGAAGATCCGTGCCCAGCAGTGGGACAATAACGGGTTGACGATAAACATCGTTAACAAGTTTAAAACAAAAAACCCGACTGCTTATAAATATTTTTTGTTCAGAATGATGTATTTAATTTAACGTTTGGGCTGTAGTACCAAAGAAATGGGCATACGTAAAAACAAACATACATATGTACATGCACATATACACTCGAAAAACTTTACTCTCCTAATGCAATCGGGTAAAAAGGATATGCAGAAACTATAAATAAAGAATATATTGAATTAAAGAATATATTGAATTAAATAAAGAATATATTGAATTAAATCTTAAGGTAATTTAATTATATTACATTAAATACAATAATATCAACATCAGGAAACTTACTCATTGTTGAAAAGTAGACGTGTCGGTTGTGCCTTATTGTCATGAAACATTCTTCTTCCAGATTTCATCAAAAGTATTGCACAAGAATCCTTTTGTACTGTACAAAGGCTAAACTCTGCAATCGATGTTGTATTTCTTGGAGAGTTGTCAAGTAGTTACCTCTCCTTGAAAACTTTGTAAAGTGCATTGCGGACTCGCTTGGGCGGGCGGGGCCCACTTTGAATAGCAATATCTATTTGTTGACACGTAGTTTAGACCAACAAAAATGCATGTATTACATGAATTCGCTTATATCACCTACTTATAAATAATATCATCTCAATACGTTTAATATAACCCTGATAGAGAAAATAACTTGAAATAGCTATGTTTAAAACATATTATTATTTTGCAATGGACTTAGCACTGACAGAGAATATTTGAAAATTAATGTTCTAATCAAAGTTAACTCTCTGTTGTTCAAATTATAATTATGTAAGCTCATTCTCGTTTGTTTTCTTTTTTATAATATTGCAGCAACTAATGGACATACGATCTGCCTGATGAAGAGTGATCAATGCCGTCCGTGGATATCTTCCACCTAAAATCAATCATGGATGCTACTTCTGAGGACTGAGATAGTCACTTCGTACTTAAGTGCCAGGTGGCCAGGTATTAGAATCAATATAGTTCGACCGGGGTAGTACCACCGCCACACCTATTTCTAACGTGAAGCAGTTCTTGCGTTTCGGTAGAAGGGTGTGGTTGACGGCTCACTTTTATATGAGGCGACCATCCCAGTCCTCGGGAGTGGCAACGTATCTGTGGTCGACTTCATATGGAACCCCTATTCTATATGAAGTTGCTTACTAGGTCAATGGGCGGCAGTAACCACTTACCATCAGGTAAGCTGCTTGCTCGTTCACTACTTCATATTATTAAAAAAAGGCTCAGAAAGAAGTTTAACAGGCGAAGATCCCAAAAAAACGTTCAACAGACGTTCAAACTAATTAGTAACATATTAGTTACAGGTATGAATCCTATGGTGTATCGTTGGTATATCATCGTAGTCGATTATGCCTCAAGCCTTTCTATCGATGGAGAAATCCGTGTCCGGCATTAAGTATATGGGTTGCAGCCAATAACTACGTGATATTTATCTCTTATATTGGACCTGGTTGGCTGGTATATAGGTCAGGGTGAAGCTGACGCGCTTGGTAGGCAGCCAAGAAGATGACACGAAGTCTGCAACACCGGTACCATCTGTTCGAAAATCTTATCGCGGAAAGAATTGAGTTTCTGTACTTTTCATGTATTTCGGTTTTTCTTGATTTTACTTCACATTTGATTACAACGTTAAAAGTCAGGTAAGTTACACCGTTTTGTTGTAATTGTAACTTGTAGGTTGTAATTTTGTCATATGCGGGAGGAGTATAGTTATGGACGCAAGGTTGTCTGCATAAGAGGTAGCGTAGGTACACACGCACCACAAGTAAGGCGTTTGATTTTAGGCGGCCGACTGTCTTTTAGCTGTGATTGAGTGTGGTGCCAGAAATATTCCTTTCAAGCGTAATTCACTTAACGCCGCTAGCATCAGCATTGAGCTTTAAAAACAGATGTCAACACGGCTCAAATACGCTAAACGCTAAAGCTTTTATCGCCATGGTAATTTTATGGCTCATCGGTAAAGATAAAGTGTAAATTTGGGAATCTGATTATTAATAATAATGTAACATTTTTGTACTTACGTATATGCCAATTTTATTTAATTAATTTCAATTAATACTTTTTGTCCTTAATGCATTGTGTGCGCCTATAATTAAGGTAGCATTAAATTGTCTGGGTTCTATATTTGTAATAATTGTTAGTATTTTCATTTTTGGTGCGACAATTCAAATATTTAAATAAATAAAGAAACAATAGCATATTGTTTTTGACATAGCTATGTATAGATATGTGTTATGTAATTAATAGCAAATGGAAAATGTTAATGAGTTACAGTTTAGCGACTTATATTAGAGCAAGTGGAGCTTCAGACAACACAATTTAATCATCTAAATGATTATTTTACATTTTTAACACACGGTTGTCTGGTATACTTAGAGACTTCTAGGAGTTTTGGGATTTCTTTCGAGCCTGGTTTATTCAAAATATTATCAAATAACATTTCAGCAGCGTTGTTATTATTGTGTACTGTACTGTTAGAATATTACGTAACCTACTTCTTAAATAACCTACACAGACCTACATTGTGTAGATAACGTAGTTTTAGACATGAAGCATAAGAGTGTAGTTTTGTTGCTTTCCACAAAGAGCTTGCTTCGTGTATCGTAAAATGGATAAAGTTACCTGGTTTAAATATTGCTAGATGTATTTTGTTCACTGTTCCGTAAAATGTAGTAATAGACAGTTAAATAAAACTAAAAGTATTCTCATAAATACGAAATATTAGAGATTTATGCTCAGATTCGGTTTGAATTTTGTGGTTGCTAGCACACTTGTATTTAAGGCTAACATTCTAGTCTTCGGGATTAGCAACGCACCTACTATTGACTTTAAATAGAACACCTATTCTGTATAAAGTTGCTTACAGGTGTCCATGGGCGGCAGTGACCACTTCCCATCAAGGGGACTGCATGCTCGTTTAATACTTCAGTTTGATAAAAAAAAATCGGGCTACGATTTTCTCTTTCCGCTATATTTATAGATTGCACACTTATAACTTTCCTTGATACATATTTTTTGATCGGATTGAAGAAACATATTGAAGTGGCGATTGTACCTCCCCATCGAACTATACGGTCAGACCATATTTATTCTACCATCTTGCCACTCCACATTTTATGGTCCTATTCAAGCATATTGTGTGCTACAAGACCATGGAACGTTAAGCCTTACCTTTCTAAGAAATTCTGTTGCGAAGGTAGCCTTAGCTGCACGATATTGGCATGTTGGTAACTTGTTGAATGTCTAACGATATTAATTGAACTAGAATCTGCTTTACGTCAGTATTTGACAATGTACCATGAATATTGATGAATATCGGATGTAATCCGGAATCATCAAACGACTTTACTCGAAAGCTTGAATTTAATGTGACTTAAGCGGCTACTTATAGCCTGATCGATATTTTGATGGGTCGAAGTCGTCTTCTTGTATTATGAATAAATAGTGATTTTAAAGGTGGTAGAACTCCTGGTGGTTCGACCCTTGAAGCACCACCGCTACATCTATTCTGTCTAAAACAGCAGTGTAGTAATCTGCTGAGTTTTGGTGTGTAGAGAGGGAGTGTAAGGGAGACATACTGTTTCACATTGAAGTAGCACACGGGCATGCAGGCCACCTGATGGTAAGCGGTCACTGCCGCCCATGGAAATCTGTAAGCCACTTTATATAGAACAGGGGTTCTATAGTAAGTCGAACACATATGCGTTGCTACTCCCGATTACTAAGATGATCGCCTCATGTATAAGTGCGCTGGCAACTAAAATCCTTATCCGAGACGTTCCAACTTAGTCCTCAGGTAAGACTCTGATCCTATCTAGTTTTGATTACAGATATCCATGTGCGGCAGTGGCCTTACCATCAGCTGGACTGCACGCTTGTTTTCTACTTGCACAATAAAAAGAAAATTGCGATAACTTTAGTCCGTTTGTCTATTTGTCCTTATGTTTGTATATTCTTTGGTCAGTGTTTTGTTTGACTGCCCATGACAAATAAATGTCTTTCGATCTCTGTATTAATCAGATATTGATAATGATACATACTGCGTCATAGAGGAACTAAGGGCTCATTTACACTAGATCGTCAAGCGAATTCGATTGCTGGCCGGAGTCAACTACCAACCCGGTGTAAACACTTAGTCATTAAAGCTTCATTTCGCCTTGAGGTCATCTATCTACGATCGTCAGTTAGCAGTAGAGGGTCGACCTACAACTATCGGTAAGTGACGGTCGATCGAATTTCCTAATGAATATCAAAATCACTCTGAGTAATCAGACGCTTTAGACTCTTTCTACACTCATAGACCCACACTAGGATTTTCTCCAGTGTCGTGGGTGCCATGGACATACAAACACGAATACACAAACACCTAGACCCAGAACAGAAATCGAAACTTATCATTCATATTTATGTCTGGCTGGGAATCGAACCCGGGACGCACTACGCATCAGACCGGTATGGTGACCGCTCCGCCACGTGGGTCGTCAATTCGAAGTTCCTAGTTGTAGTCGATCTCCGGACTTGCTCCTCTCTGTTACTGATGGTGGCAGTCGACTTGATGTTAACAAACTTGATAGTTGCCACCTAGATGCCACCTAGATATAACGTAGTGTAATAAACTAGAAATTACACGTATCGGTACATCATACATGTTTGAAGAATAAACGCTAGGGCGGATTGAGAATGCCTGTGTTTCAAGATCGCTAAACTAAAAGCACTGAATTTTATAAAAAGGATTAAAAATGTTGTAGCATATACATCGTTATTGAGCCCACCTGACACGTGGATAGATATTCAGTTAAAATGAGGCTTGGCGGCATTTTGTGTACAATATTAAATTTAGTGTAGAAAATCGTCTACGTCTACGTCTACGTTAGCCGCCCTGTTTACTAAAACAGGTGTAAAATGATTACGGACTCGTCGCTTCGCCGAAGAATAAATAGGCCCAATAAAATTAAAATATTTGATAACCTCACAAAAGTTTTATGACTTTCTTGGGGAATGAAAATTGTAGAGACAATGAGGTCTCGTCTATTTTGACGATCACCTAAACAACCTTCGATGAAAATAATAATAATGACGATACGGGAGAAAATTTGCAATTAGCGTGCAATGTGAAATAAAGCACAAGCAAAATTTGATAAGTAGAATATGACAAGGTAAATGCACTTTCAAGACATTTTAATTTCTAGACGACAATAAACGCAAGACATTCTAATACTTCTAGCTTTTTAGAAATTCTTGTGTTTTCATTTTTGGTAACAAGAATAGATGGATTGGTTATTATAACAGGCATGAGTTCTCAGGGTTGGACTTAAGTCAAACCCTGACGAATAACCCCTATACCTTACAGTAGAAATTAAGGTGAGGTTGAGCTGGACTCAAGCTACATCTCATTCAAAAAATATAGTTTCAGATACGTGGTCGGACAGCGCCATTACGTCGTCAAATTACGATAATGTTTATTCTCGAAATTTCACTCGCCGAAGCAGAATATGTAATGAGTCGGTCGACAGATTTTATACGATTGCGCTGATTAACCCAAGATAATATGGCTATTATTTCCGAAAAATATCATATTTTGAATTGGATTTAAGTCGAAATCTATCAATTGACTCACAAAGTTCTCGATGATAAGAAGATTATTTTCAGAAAATTCGTTTTGTGGTTTATTTAATTAGTAGCTAAACGAAGCTTGAGGTAAAAAAATTAAGCGCAAAAGTGGGAATATTATATGTACCTACTTGTATTTTCTAAATATTCAGGTTAAGACTGATTTGATAGATTAATTTATTATTGAACTCTATTTTTATCTGGGGTTGATTACAGAGGAGCACTAGCCATTTATCATCAGGTGCACTGTATGCTCCTTTGCTACTTTTGCATAATTAAGAAGAGAGTTAAACGAACGATAATTAAAAGAACTAAAAATCCAAATTGATGTTATTTCATAAAAGTAGTGTGGCGACGTCCTGCTACTTATCAAGAAATGACGTCATCGTATTCTGAATCACGCTATCGGAGTTTTCTCAATATCGTGCATATCCAAGATCCGAACAGAGACTGTCGGAGCACGGCCGTTCTCTAGGCATGATCACCTAGCCTGGCGGAAGATCTTCCTTTGCCAAAGGTGATTTCAGTTATTATCATTAAATATACTATTAGTATAAAATATGTATTATATTAAAATGGTAGACCATCAAAATTTATATATTAAATAAATTTAAGCGTATCATGTCCTGGTCCTGGTAAATACCCTGAGTGGGTCGTGCTAAAATTATATTATTATTATTTTCTAGAAGTTAGCAATTCTAAAGACAATTTTTGAATACGCGAAACTCAACACTTGAAGACCAATAACGGGACAAAATTTCCCATCTTACTTTTTACAATGCATTCTCTGAAGTCTTAGATAAGCAATAAATTCTTGCAGAGATGCATGTAACACAATCACGCAATGGACGGAGAAATATATTGCGAAACAAATATGTAGTTTATATGGACAGACGGCACAATTGATTGTTAGACGCACACCGAGATTTGCATAACACGCCGGGATCATCGGCTGTGATTGTTTCAACGCCGTTACATCCCATGTAATTTGTAGGGATCCCGATGAATAAATGGCATACGGTTTAAATGGTTCGTATGTATATCGTTTGATTACTCTGTTTCAGTGTTATTGCAAAATTGTAATTGTTTTTACGAATACTTGCATCTGCGCTCTCGCTGACATTTGATTTTTTGATATTTTGCTAGGTGTTTATTTTTATCAAGTGGTAAAACTAGGGTAGTTCGACCGGGGAGGTACCACCGGCACACTTATTTCTAGCGTGAAGCAGTTCCTGCGTTTCGGTAGAAGGGTGTGGTTGCCGGCTTACTTTCATATGAGGCGATTTACTTAGTCCTCGGTTGTAGCAATACATTTGTGATTGACTTTAGATAGGACCCCTGTTCTGTATGAAGTTGCTTACAAATGTTCATGGGCGGCAGTGGCCACTTATCATCAGATGGACTGCATGTTCGTTTGCTACTTTAATCTTATAAAAAATTACCGAGATTCTTATAAATATTGTTAGGACGACTAATCCTAAGAACATACGTTATGATTGTTTATGAATCACCTGTTCTAATCTACGAATTAAATTAATTATTTAATAATAAACCTCGTTTTGTAAATCTAGCTTGATGGATTAGACCACTGAATTTAAATAGTGTTATCATATATTTTGAATACGATTCCCATATATTTGCATTTTATTTTTAGAAAAAAAAACACCTTTGCGCAAATTTTCAGCTCTGGAATACAAAAAAAAACTTATAGTGTGTTTTGGGAGCCTGGTCGAGCAAATAAGCCAATGCGCCTAAAACCGATAGCCTCAGGAATTAAAATCATAGACAGATAATTGACTATTTTTGCACTGACGTCTTGTTACGAGTTTTCGTTTCGTGGAGCGTTTGTAAAACGTGTTTCTTTAGTGGTACCATTGTACTAGATTACAGTACAGGCTAGTTGGAACCCAATCTGTTTGCGTGGTGCGGCGGCCGGATCGTTCCGATAATACATCACCTCTTTGTTGGAAAAATATGCGTTAATATTTCGCGAGGAATTTCATTACTGCGAGCCCTGTTGCCTTTCAAACAAATAGGCATTTTATTGCTTTTCTTCGCCGCCTCTGGATGTAGTATTATCGGGTTAGGACTAAATGTCGATTCTTATTGCCCTGAGAAAGGACACGTTGAACTGACACTATAAAACGTAATAATGGTTCCAGTATTGTATTTTCGTATATAAGCGGCGGGTAAGATGTTACGTGGAATATATTTTTTGTTTTTATCTTATAAGCTCCAAACACATGACTTTAGTCTACACATGACTTTAGTCTAAAAGGGGATGATATTTATATAATAATGATTATAGCCTATTAAGGAAAAAATATTCCAATTGTAAAAAAAAAACTTACAATTTTGTTATAAGTATAAATACGAATATTACCTTGAATGGAATTCTGCTAGACAAGGTTCTAATTCCAGGCACATACTGTTTATATGAGTTACATAATTACTTGAAATATTTTTACACAAATAATTTGAAAAATAAAAACATCACCTATCGTTATAATTATAAATATATGTTATTGGGAAATGAATATATCCAAGAGTGAGTGGTTTCTACCAACTGTTATAATAGTAGATGGCTTAAGCAGACATTAAGCTTAATGGACAGTAATGGGCACATGATGATGAATACATAAAATCGTTTAATTATTTGTTATTATTAACAGCTCCAACAGTTACCCCGTAGGAATAAATAAATGTAAATGAAGTATCATTTATTCTCCCGCTAACCAATTATGGTAAGCTGTAATAAATCTTCCCAGTCTTAATAAATTGTTGTCTTACATTTAATTTAATCATCGTTCATATAAACGAGTCGACATTTCACAATACTTAATCATGGTATAGAGGTACATACAGTCTAAAAACACGAGCCGTACGAGGGATGGCGGAGAGTGAAAATTATACTCGCGGGAGTGTAAGAAGAGGGTTGAAAATGAGAAATGCAAATAAGCTGTTGAGCTTCTCCCCAGCAGAGAAAAGCCTATGAAACTTTGACAAATAGTATTACGATATAGTAGCGTCGTTGAGAAAATGTAATATCATATTGATAAGCAGTATATTTGTGTAGAGATTTTTCAACGTTTATTATGGAATGAAAATCATTCCGAGGATTTTTTTGAAAGTGGTAGAACGGGTTTAGTTGGACCGGGGAGGTATTAGCACACCTATGTCTAGCGTAAAGCAGTTCTTGCATTGCGGTGGAAGGATGTGATTGCCGGTTTTCTGCCATATGAGGAACTCCTGTTCTATATGAAGTTGCTTACAGATGTCCATAGGCAGCAGTAACCATCATCATCAGGTGCAGCATCATCTGGTGCAGCAGCATCAGGTGGACTGCATGCTCGTTTACCACTGCAATCTAATAAAAAAATCTCGAGAACGCCAATTTGTAGCATAACGACTCGGGTGGCTACCGGTTATCATGACGGTTTGGTACGTAGCGAGTCGATCCCCGGACAGATTAATGTCCGTCTGTAATAAAGTTCGATTTCCGTTCAACTTTTGGGTGCTTATGTAATTGTTTATGCGTATCCATGCCACCCACGATGCGGAAAAATCCTAGTGTAGGGGTACGAATAGTATTGACAACGGTATTATGTGGTTATTCAAAAAAGGGCAAAAGCCTAAAATTGGTTGTATCTTAAATCAGGTAATAAAATAACTACTTCAACATAGGTAGTTTACTTGTCTTATCGTCTATACTACTATTAATAATAAGATAAAATATTTATTGTGAAACGTCAGGAGCACGCACGCTTCATACTTTTATGAACACTCAATATCCGGCAATGTATAAAGGTCGCTCCACACCTACAAATGTTGAAGTAACCAGCGGAAATCGAAATAAGCCGAACATGAACTATGAAATAGTGATACGAAATAATGCCGAAATTAAGCTCCAATGTGATTTACGAACCTGACAGAAGCAGAAGTAAATTGAAACATTTCAATAAATTATTTTTATTGAATATTGTTATAGATTTAAATTAAATGATGACGATGATGTAGTTTTCGTACTGTTATGTTATACACAGTTCCGGATTTGACCTGCGTGGCGGAGCTGACACCGGTCTGACACGCTGTGGAGCCCGGGTTCGATCCTCGGTCAGACAGAAATGTGAATGATGAGTTTAGATTTCTGTTCTGGGTCTGAGTGTTTGTGTACTCGTCTTTGGCACCCATGACACAGGAAAAAATCGTACTGTGGGGCTATGAAAGTAGAAAGCGTTTAAGCGTTTAATTGAAGGAAAAGACGTGTGGCGTTCTATAACAAAAGCTCTTCAAATTATTCTAATACAACCGCTACTTTTAAGATTGTGTGATGACAAAGTCAACTATGTTATAACTCTCGCTCTGAAAAAAGACCCGTATTCAGAAACAAGATAGAAATAGGTACACGTAAGAAACCAGGTAATCTTAACATATACATGTTTGTCAATTATGTCAATAGCCAGACAAGCCATTATTGATGAAAAAGTCGATTCATGTCCTTCTTAGAAGCCAGGATGATATTTCAAAAGGCGAGGCCAAACCCTCCGTCGTCCTCTGCTAAACGAGGCTCAAAGACCTCTTTGAAGTCTTACAATTTTGTGATCAAAGTTCGCGTTGCAGACAATCAAAAATGATTAATTATCGAGTAAATAATTTATGTAGATCTTGTTTTTTTGAAAAAATTAAGACAGTCTTCTTAGAAGCGTACAAGTCATATTTATGGTTTCATCAAAGAAAGGCGGCTTCGAAGAAGCTATATTGTTGGCCTTTTTCTATTTCCGTCTTTAAGATTCATCATAGCTTTAGTTAGAAATGTTTATTTATAGATTTAATTGATCTTCAACATCTGATAGGATTTAGTAAATTATGAATTAAAATAAGTCCTCAATCCACATGAAATACGAACTATAACCTGGAAATTCAGGCACATCCTATTCCAATGTATTTTATGTCGGGTATTTACATCGGACGGGTTTGATGTAGAACGAATGAGACAGCTGAAACCTATTTTCGGATAGCTTTAAGCCCGTCCGAAAAATTGAATTTGCCAACTATTTCATCGGATTATAATGATAGCTTTCATGGCAATTGAATAGCGCAGAATTAACGGACAGTTCTAAAACGTCGTTAAAGATGGCTAATTAAACATGGTAATGCAATTGTTACTGCGGATTTTGGCACTGTTGTTATAAGGCCAACGCAACTATCGTACTTAGATGTTGCGTTTGTTGGATCGCGAAGAGTTCTACTATCTTTATATAAATAATAACGCGAAGAAACAAAACAATACAGGTAAATGAATAATGTAACTTACAACCTGCAGGCTAGTTTTGTTGAAATGATAAATATACTATGCGCTATTCATTTGTATTATTCATGACGCAGTACCAAACGCTAGCCATTATTTTGGTTTAACAGCTCTTTGTATAGTAGCTTGAAGATAAAAGCAATCTCATAATAATCATTGCCCTGTTTCGGAATTGTATACCATTTCATGCATATGGGAGTGGGGTGTGTAGTTGGACGTAGCGTATCGCGGTAATGACATACAGACTAAATTATTTTATGCCTAAGCACGTCCCGAGTGCGCGGACAGTGATGTACATCTATAAATAACTCCTAATAAGGTCCGAGTACCTTGAAAGGTTGGCCGCAGACGCGTTGCTAATCCTGAGAGTTGTATCATTTAGCATCCTTCAAAAGATCCTAGAAAACCGCAGCGATTACTACTGCAGGTGTTAAGGAGAAACAAGTTTGGCGATGGAGAATTTGGAGTCGAATCATAAAAGGAACTATGAAACATATGTCACTGCGTTTTATATTATAATCTTAAGCTAAAAAAATACGGGCCAAAAATTCTGAAGGGTTGACAGACATTTTAATATTTAAGTATAAGTAGCTCCAGACTCGCTTCTATATTAATCTAATGCCACTTTCCCGATCGAGTTAACTTTAACGAGAAATTATAACAGTTACGGTTTCGTAATGCACTTAAGAAAAAGATTACGAGAATTAACTTATATCGTCGTCAATAGACGCCACGAGGCTGAATAGTTAGCCGAAATATCAAACTTTGAGTTCTACTAACGAACTTACTTATACTAATACATTCGAGAATAAGTGATTTGTGTGAATGAGAAAGTTTTTCTCAAAGATAATAGCAATTGTTTTGTGAGGAAAACAAAAATTGTATATGGACACTCAAAGTCGAATACACAAACACCCAGACCCAGAACAGAATCTAAACTCATCATTCAGAAGTCTGTCTGGCCGGAGATTGAACCCGGAACCTACTGCGTGTCAGACCAGTCTGGTAACCGCTCGGCCACGCGGGTCGTCAAACACTGCTGTTATAGATCAGAAATAAGTGTGACGGCCTTCAGAGTTGAACCATGATAGAATGAAGAACGAAATAAGTAATGAACTCTGTATGAAGATTCCTATGTCTGAAGTTGGTGAACTGTTAGTTATTGATATTACCCTTGGTCGGCTGGAGCCTTATTAGCCTTAATTTTGCACGGACTCTATACGGTTAGTTAGGTTTTCACGTTTCATTCACAAAATTAGCTCTAGCTGGGTAGACTTTCTCAGGCGAATTAAATTCATTAGATGAATCTGTATTTTTTATTACATGATTTAATTCCATATTTAACCCCGATTTAAGTAGATATTCGAATGTTTCTTGAGCTTATCTTCGCTTTACTTGTATAAGAAACTTCCGAGCGAACTTTCATGTTTATTTTTTCATTTTTATTTTGTTTCTGAATTGTCTGTCTACTGATTTACGATTTAACTTTACGATTTTTTACTGAACTACGATTTGACTGACTGCTTTTTGCTTTCGGTGTATTGAAAATTTGCTTACGTATATATAAAATATTGCTACATGCATAGATCACTGATTTTACCTACTAAAATACTACTACCAATAAAATACCTTTAAGTAGAATGCATACTGTTTGCTAGCTATTAAAACTACATATTCATTCAGTGACAGTGTAATTACCATGGAATGTTTCCATATGGATAACTTCAATGGTCGTCTAACAATTATTGTCCCACTGCTGAGCACGGGACTTCTCTCAAAATGAGAGAGTTTTAAGCCATAGTCCACCGCGCTGGCCAAGTTCGAATTGGAAGACTTCACACACCTTTGAAAACTCTTTTTTTTGAGAACTCTCAGATGTGCAGGTTTCATCACGATATTTTCCTTCACCGTAAAATAGTAATGATTAACTTCTTATATGCACATAATTTTAGAAAAATCAGTGGTGTCTGGGATTCGAACCTCGGACCCTCGATTGAAAGGCCGACTTTCAACCCACTTCAATGGTAATCATATAAAATACTTGCTTATTCATGCGGCTCCGATCGCTTGTGGCGTTTATCAAGGGTCAGAATATCCTAGTTGGTAAAAGAAGTCATTGACTATACAGGCTGCGTATTATACGTGAAAGATTAACTAACATCAGATTTTATTTATTTCTTAGGATAAAATAAATACATATTTTTTATCAGAATAAAGTAGCAAACGAGCCTGCAGTCCTCCTGATGGAAAGTGATCACAGCCGCCCATAGACATTTGCAAGCAGCTTCATATAGAACAGAGGTTCTATCTGAAATCGATCACAGATGCGTTACTACTTCAGAGGACCGAGATGGTCGCCTCATTTATCAGTGAGTCGGCAACCACACCTTTTCAACGAATTGCAAAAAACTACTTTACGCTAGAAATAGGTGTACCTCCCGGTCGAACTACACTGGTTCTATCACCTGGAAACATCATATGGAATTACTTTTTTTTTATAAATATGAAATAGCAAACGAGCAAGCAGCCCACCACAACAGGTGTTCTATCTGAAGTCGACCACAGATGCGTTGCTACTCCTGAGGATTGAATCACCTCATATAAAAGTGAGCCGGCAACCACACCCTTCCACCGAAACGCCAGAACTGCTTCACGCTAGAAATAGGTGTGG
>DWNE01002991.1:0-17573 GCA_018249875.1 Cecropterus toxeus | reverse complement strand
AAAATAAACATATTTACCTACTTTGTTAAAAAAATACAAATTTTATTTTATACAAACACAGATAAATAAAATTTTGTATATTAAAAATATTTTATAGACATTAAATTTATTAATTAAAATAATTATTAATTAATATGAGTACCGAACTAGAGAGTAACATTACGTTAATATCTTTAATGATCTACAGATACTATATTGATGATTATAATGTAATTATATTTTGTTTTAATTTATCTATACTAACATAATATAAAAATTGATGGTGTATTTATATCTGTTTGTTATTCAATCACGCGAGAATCACTGGGCCGGTTTGGAAATTTTGCATGGATGTAACTTATTTATTTACTTGGTCAACAAAACATCATGACGAAATGAATACTTACACAATACGAGCTGTTATTTACCCGATAAATGAACCAAATATGAATAAAAAAAAATGAATACTTAAGTTAATTGTAACATACTTTTATACCCGAGCTGCTATTTACCCGATAATTGAACCAAATATGAATCAAAAAATCAATAAATGAATACTTAAGTTAATTTAACACAAACATTTATACGAAGTAATTTTTCTTTCATATTTTTGGAAAACGTTTTACATTTCATACTAATATCGTAAGGTGCTCTATGGTTCGACTCCGGTGGCACCACCGTCAGACCTGTTTCTGTTATACTAGCAGTGTAGCTGCTGTGTTCTGGTCTGAAGGGTGTGGTAAGGGACATACTTACCCGAGGCGTTCCAGCTTAGTGCTCAAGTAGCGACGCTGTGGCCAGCCACAGGTAACACTGAACTTATCTGAGGTTAAGGATGTGGCACCATCAAGTGGACTGCACGCTGGTTTGCTACTTTCATATTATAAAATAAGTATTTTACTGTTAAGTAGGTGTGAATAATTCGAACTTACGAATAATTCGTTTCGAATCAAATCTTAATATTCGATTCAAAACTCGAATCGAGTAGCGCGTAGATATTCTATTCACTGATTCAATCGATGAACTGAATTCCACTCGTTGATCAGTAAATTTTAAATTGAAAATGTGAAAATCGAGTTATTCGAAATAATTCGAAAGTTCGAATTGTTCGACTCGAATTTCGAATCAAATATCAATATTCTATTCGATTCGAACGGTATTCGTATACACCTAGTTTTAAGTCTTTAATTTTGTTACAGCGGCCTTTACGATCCGGTATTGGACGACTACGAGCCAATATACGAGCCGGTAGACCAGGAAGATACAGACCAGCCCTCGGACCCAACTGAGGTATTCAAACTAGCTGCGTTTATAGAGGTACCCCCACCCCAAGATCCCCGCTCCCTTACCGCCTCCCCCTTCCTTACACCGACCAAGCCCTACCGTCCCTTCTCTACCGATCCAGTTGAAGTCCCACCCTTAGAAGACCCTATTATCCTCAACCCTAACTACAAAGATGTGTTCCCGCAACGAGAAGTCGAAGATATTCTGGAAATTAAACCAGATATTCCACCAGAGAGCAGATTCAAGTTGCCCATTTCAGAGCAATATGATCCAGAAGGTAAGAGAATTAAGAAGGTTGTTGAACAGCGTAAGACAGTTGAGATTAAAGAAGAGACCGAGGAACGGAGAGAGAGTCAAGTCATTCGTAAAGAAACAGCAAAACATGAGATGAAACAACAAGAAGCAGAATACTTGGAGAAGATGAAGAAGGAGATTGATTTGGAGAAGATTGAGATGACAGCTTCCGAGATAGTTGAAGAAAGTATTCAAAAAGCGGTTTCCGTTGCAGAGGAAATCAAAAATGAAATTGAAATTGAAATCAGTTCATCAGAGAAGGAGAAAGTAGATGTTAAAGAAGTTAAGTCTGAAGTCAAAGAAACTAAAGTGGAAAAGGAAGTTAAGATGGAGATGAGAGAAGAACAAGAAAGCAGTAAAGTCGAAGTAAAAGATGATAAAGTTGTTAGCGAATTGGTCGAACTGATAGACAAAACCACGGAGGAAATAATAAAACAGAGTGAGACGAAAGACGTCAAGAAAGAGGTAGAGAAGATTGAAAACGCTCAAGATGCTGTAGAAGAGAGGAGATCCACTAAGGAAGAGTTAGAGGAAATAATTGAAGCTGGTAGCGTGAGACGAAAGTCTATGATATACGAAGAAGTCGTAGAAGAAAGGAAAGGAATGGAGGAAATGAAATTTGTAGAAGAAAGAAAAGGTGTGGAAAGAAAAGAAGAATCGATAAAAAAAGATAAACAAGGTTCAATTGAAGTGCGACATGAGAAAGAAACATCTGATAAAACTTCTTCACAAAGTGATAGAAAGATGTCTACAGCAAGACTTTTAGCAGAGCAAAGAGCTTATACCATTGGCTTGCAGACAATTCCTAAGATTCGAGGCACCACCCATTCTTCTTATCATTATAATTTGTTGCTGAAAACATTCTTTATACATTTAACTGACGTTATGGTGGCTTTGTCTAGATTTATCTTGACTGAACCAGTTTTATCTGAAGAAAAAGAAACCCAAGATGTAGTCACAGTCACTGAAACTGTTAAAGAAAAAGAAATGATAAAGAAAGAACAGGAAATGGTGATGAAAGAACAGGAAAGAATAAAGAGAGAACAGGAAATGGTAATGAGAGAACAAGAAAAAGTTAGATTAGAACAAGAAAAGTTAATGAACGAACAAGAGAAAGTAAGAAGAGAACAAGAAATGATTAGAAAAGAAAAAGAAAGGATTGTGTCTGAGGCTAAAGACAGAAGTGATGTTAAATTAAAAGAAAGTAAAATTGAAAAAGATATAGCCGTAGCAGTAGATAAAAAAGATATACGGATGGAGCAAGAAAGAGTAATGGTAGAACAAAGAATAGAAGAACGAAGACGAGAAGAAGAGCGAATGGCGGCAGAAGCAAAAGCACTTATGTACAGGCAAGAAAGAGAAAGACATATGCAAGAGAGAGAAGCGTTCGATGAAGAACTCGATGAAGAATTTTATGAAGAAGAATTAATTGAAACAAGGCGAAAGACTGGTGCGGAGATGGCGCAGATGGTTGAAAGGAAATCGCCAGAACTAATAGAGAAATTGGATGCTGTTATAACAGAATTCCAGAAGAAATCTGGAATAGAAGAACCAGATAGAAGAAGCTTATCAGTTCAAAGACGTACAAGATCTAGAAGCCGAAGCAAGGCGCAAGACCGTAGGGATGAGTTAGAAATGACTAGAACTGGCGTGGATAGTGAATTAGAAATGTCCAGAATTAGGAAGGAACAAATGGGGATAAAGTCTATGACTAGTGCAAGCTATGATGCTCAGATGAGAGGAATGGTAGCAACCGAGCCGATAGAAACTAGGGTTGGAAGGCACGAAATATCTGAGACGCAGACAATGAGTAAGCAGAGCTATGAAGCGAAGATGCGTCGTGAAACAAGAGAATTGAAGACTCCAGTGCCTTATGTGCCTCCACCTGAAGTGCCACAGACACAAGACGGTAAGATCACATATGTAGCTATAGTTGAATCACATGTTTACACAAACAAAGATGCCATCTTCGAAGAAATAGCCAGAAAAGAGACCACGGAAAAGGTAGAAGCATCGAAAATAGAGAAAGTTGCTGTGGAACGCTCTGTTAAGAAGGAAAAAGAAGAAACTGTTATCCAGAAAGCGCAAGAAGTAGAACAGAAGGTGATAGAAGAAATACAGCCGATACAAATTATTGAAGATGTCAAATCAGTGCATATAGAACAAGCGAGTACTGTGATTGAGACAGCTGCTACTGACATCGCTGAGTCCTCCGAAGTGGTGATAGAAGAAGTGAAGGATGAAGTACTTAAAATCAAGGAACCACCAGCAAAGAGCCTTGAAGTCGTTTACGAAGCAAGCGCGAAATCTGTCGCTGAAGCATCCGAAGCATATGTCGAGGAAGTCAAAACAGAGTCCCTAGAAGTTGTCGCACCAAAGGCCTTACAAGCCAAAGAGACCGTGGAAGCAGCTATGAAAACCGTTGCCGAATCAACCGAAGTAAAGATCGAGGAAGCCAAACATGAGGAACTTAAAGTCGAGGAAACAGTTGTAACGCAAGCCGCGGAAGTTATCGTTGAGGATAAGGCTACAGAGGTAGCTGAAGCAATTTCAGTGCCGGTCAAGAGAGGAAAAACGATGGGCGAAGCGTCCGCTGAGCTGAAAATAGTTAAACTAGTACCCGTAGACGTTGAAGAACCTGTAATAGTAATATCTGAAGTGGAGCTTGCGTTGCAAAAACGCGATGTCGCTGATTCTAAGGTCTACGAATCAATTGTTGGTGTACAAACAGGTGTACAAGAGAAATATGAATCTTTAGACGTGTCTCAGATAGCAACGTTCAAATCTGTTGGTGAAACTAAGTTGGATAAAACGATTAATGTTGAAGAAGTTGAGGAAATACCGGTACAAGTGATAGAGAAGACTGAGGTTGCTATTGAAGGTCTGGAAGAAGCAGAGACTAAGTTATATCAAGCGGTGTTGGGTGCGCCGGGACCTGAACAAGAGTTCAAAGGTAGAACAATTACCTTAGAAACAGCTGTTGAGGCTTCAGAAATGCAAATCGAATCAAAACAAGAAAGTCATGTAAAAGAGGCCTCGTTTGAAGCAAAGGCTGTATCCGACTCTTTCGAAGCTAAGTCCGTCCAAGAAGCATCTTTAGAATCTAAGTTCGTCCAAGAAACGTCTTTTGAAGCTAAGTCCGTCCAAGAAGCGTCTTTTGAAGCTAAGTCTGTCCAGGAAACATCTTTCGAAGCTAAGTCCGTCCAAGAAGCGTCTGTAGCAGCTAAATCAGCCAAGAGAGTATCTTTTGCAGCTGAAATGATTGCCGAAGCGTCATTTGAAGCTAAGTCCGTTTCAGAAGCGTCATTCGAAGCCCAATCACTTCAACAACAAGGTCAAAAATCGATCGAACATGAAGTAACTAAAAGTCAAAAACTCTCTCTACGAGAGAAAGAAATTTCCGAACAAGAAGAGATGAATGAAGTTACATCTGACTCCCAATCCCCTCCCATCCCAGCCACTCCCGTGACAGACGAATATATGTTTAAGCTCGAAATACCCCTACCAAAGACTAGAGGGACAACCCCAGTTCCCAGAGACTGCACGCCACCTGAGGAAGAAGACCCAAACATCGTGAAAAAAAAACTAGTACCCCATATTGATACGAAAATCGAGAGCTACACGTATGAGCCTCCCTTGCCCACGCCTCCCCCTGGTCGGGAACTGGGTTCCCCGGAGTACAAAAAGCCAGGTTTGCAAGGTGGTTCCTCAAGGTTGAGGAATATGAGGTACATCAAGCCGGGGCTTCGAGGTGGGTCGGATAAAGAAGAAATGAGCAAGGTATATTATAAACTTATTATAAACGTTTAAAATAATAATTATTATAAACGACTAATTTCATTAAACACAATAAATTAATGTAAAAAGTATTTTTAAAAACAAGCTTTTTTCCGTACTGTATTGAATTCTACAAATTAAGCTCTTTCACTTGATACCCCTAGGGGTGGGTTGGAAAAAAGCGGCCATTTTAGAATTACAACAATATTGATTACATATAATTGCATTGTTATCAGAACTGAATGTGTGTTCCATATTTCATTTCAATCAGACACTGAGAAGTGGGTTAAATTCAGCTTGCAAGATTTGACCCCAACATACGTACAAACAAACATTGCGAGTTAAATAAAAACTTTTAAAAATCCATATAAAATTCAAGTATATAAACTTATGGTATATAAACATAAACGCTTTCTACACTCATAGCCCCACAGAAGGATTTTCTCCCGTGTCGTGAGTGCCATGGACGCACAAAGACGAATACATAAACAGCCAGACCTAGAACAGATATGTAAACTCATCATTCACATTTCTGTCTGGCTGGGGATCGAACTCGGGACCGGCGGCGGGTCAGACAGGTATGGTGACCGCTCTGCTACGCGGGTCGTTTATATATACAGTGTATATGAAGTAGTGTGTACGGTGTGGCCAACACGCCACAGCGTATCTTGTCACGCAAACAAACATATTTACCTGCGCCTAAAGATCTTACACATCAAAAGATTTTTCTATCTCCGCGACGGATCGGGCACCATACCGGCCTGACACACAGAGGGCCCAATCGGACAGAAATATGAATCTCGAATTTAGATTTCTATTCTGAGTATGGATGTTTGTGTCTCTTCGTTTTTGACCATGGCACCCATTGTACTAGACAACATCCAAGAGTGAACCCACTCTTGGATGTTGTCTAGTATAATGGGCATCTGCACTCATAAACCTATGAGTGCAGAAAGTATTACTTAAACATTTTAATTTGAGAGAATTTTGTATTACACAGTGTGCTTAAAAGATTTCTATCTATTTCGATGCATCATGAACAGTTAAAGGGGTACAGACACGGACAGACCTTCTAAATCTATGTTAAATTTCTCATTTTAAATGTTTACAGTTTTACACACATTGGATTTTTAATGTTAACGTTGCCAAAAGGCTCATCTTCACTTTGATTTCCACAAAAAATCCATAATATGTGCTGCATATTTTAAACGTTGCAAATGTCCTTTCAAGAAGTACATGAGTAATATAATACTTTCATTCTCATATTTATTAAATAAATTATTCATTTTTTTTTACTAAAATTCTGTCCTCGGGTCATGTCTAATGCTTTTTAGCAATAGAATTTGCAGTTGACTTATGATTTGGACAATGTGATAAGGTATAAGTATAAGACTCTTCCATTTAGTCCTAAGTTGTAAAATAGGAACTTATCTGCAGTTTAACTTCAACTACGTCTTCAGCTCCATTTTTAACTGTATATAGATGTATATGATATATGTTATTATATAATACTTGTACTCTCTTGTTAGCTCATTAGCTATCCATGATACAATTTTAATTTAGTATTTTTCTTAGGAGGAAATAATGGAAATCGAGAGAAAATCATCGCTGCTTGCATCAGAAATCGACAAAACAATCAAAAGCATAGAAGAATACAAGGAGGAAGTTGGTATTGAGGCGAAAAAAGAGATAAGTATGTCCTCCAAAACAGTCAGAATTGAACATAAGACAATATCTTCGAATGGACATACAATTGAAAAAGAATCAAAGGAAATAAAAGATAATTTTGAAAAAGAATGGAAAGAAATTGAAAAACAAGTACAAAATAATCATAAAGATGTCAACGAGCTCTCAGTTAACGTGACTATTGAAGAGGCGAACGGAGATAAGAACGGGAAGGAAGATGACACAGTTCAAATCATTGAGGTGGAGGTAAGCGCACGTAATGGCAGCACCAATGGTTATAGTAAAACCGAAAATGGTTTCAAAACAGACATTCAAGAAGAAGTTGCAAAGACAGAGAAAAATATAGCAGAAAAGACCAATGAAGTTGTTAAAGTTTCATTTGATTTGAAGGAAGAGAGACAATCTGCTAAAACAGAGATCAAATCAGAAACTAGAGTTACTGAAAACGTTGAAATTGAAAAAGTAAAAGATGTTAAAACAGACAAACAAACAAACGTTGAAACTGAAAAAGTAAAAGATATAAAAACTGAAAGAGTTACGGATGATATTGAAAATGTTCAGAAAGGTACTGTCAAGAATGGACATACAGAAATTATAACCCAAAAGACAGAAGTGACAGAAGAACCCAAAGTAGACCCAATGCAATTATATAGACCAGTTAAATTCGACCCTGAAGAAATAGCTAGAAGAAAACAGATGGCCAGTGTTCCTATAATACAGGTAAATTATTAAAAAGTATTTTAATATCTAGTGATTTAACATTACACGTACACAAGAAGTAACAAAGTAGCATGCAGTCCACCTATTTGTAAATGGTTCCTGCCGCCCATGGGCGTAAGCAACTTCATATGTTCATATAGAATAGGGGTTCTATCTGAAATAAATGACCCATGCGATACCATTCCCGAGGACTGAGATGGTCGCCTTATATATAATAATATAAGTAAGCCGGAGACCACATCCTTCCAGGTCGCACTTGAACTGCTTCACGCTAGAAATAGGTGTGGCGGTGGAACTTGCTCATTTGAAACATACTCCTGGCACTATCTAAGGGAGAAACCTACTTAATCTACCTGGCAGTATCTATTGAAAGTTGTATATTAATTTGAAGACCTAATCTTCTATTACAGGAACCAATGCCAAATGGAGACAAACCAAAGGTATACATGACTGACACGGGAGAGATAATAGGCTCGTATCAGGGTATCGTAGATGGTTTAGAGGAAGCTGTTGTCGACATCGAAGTCGCAAGTAAGTAAACAAAACAAAAACAACAATACAGAACCAAAATATTTAATATATTAAACTTAAAAAAAGACATTTCTGGTTTTTAGTAACCTAAAGAACTTCGCAAGTTGTTTGTTGTTTTCTAAAAGATGACGTGATTAAGAGATATGGATTATAAATATAAATTATTCCTTTTTACCCGATTGCGTCAGAAGACGGGTAATGTTTATCGAGCGTATATATGTTTGTATGTCCATTTCTTTGGCACGCGCTACAGCCCAAACGGCTGGACGGATTGTAATGACATGTCATTAGATTCGTCTCAGTTTAAAGTGACATAGGCTATATTATAATTTAAAAAATGACGCTTGGAAATAGAGGAAAAGGCGGGGAAGAGACGACTTTTTTTACTATAATGACAATATGGGTAATAAATGAGAGCTAGTAAATAGACCTACCTAAAAATATATATTGTAATTCTTTTACTTCACATATAATTATGAACAAAAATTTCGTTTTAAGCATTCGGGGTTTTTGTTTTAATGATTTTAACATTTTTAACGATGTTAAAAATGTTAAAATCATTAAAACAAAAATTTAGTTTAATAAATAAAATTTTATTAAACTAAATTTATTTTAAGTTTGATGCTATTTAAAATATACAGTAGTTTGTCTATATAGACATAAACTAAAATCGTAAATAAAAGTAATAGACAAAAAGTAAAATCGTAGAAAACTTATTATCGTTCTGTTAATTATTGCAGAAGCTTTAGGTAAACCTGGGATGCCAGATGAGAAAATTGCGGAATTAATATCAGGAGAAGCAGAAATGTTGAGAGAGGCTCACGTTATGGGGTAAGTCATATTATTCTAGTAACAACGGGGGTAAAATTTCCAGAATTGGTACAAAATCCAGTTGGTAGAACCCTTTGTGATTCGACTCCGTAAGTACTACACCTATAACCCAATAAATACAGTGTTAAGCACTGTTCTATTCTGTTCTAAAGGGTAAGGAAGACATACTTACTCGAGTCATGAGAACTTGCAACACTGATAAGATCTCCATGGGCGGCACGCCTTAAAAATTAGACTGCGATACTACTGCCATTTATTTCTGACTATGTTGAATATGTAATTGATAGGTTTGATTGGCGTTAGAGCTCTGTTTCTATCCAGAGCCCCTTACCAGAGATAGCTCTGCTATAGAGCGTAGCTATAGAGCTACGTCCGTGATAAAGGGTATGTATGATATAGACAGAAAGAAAATGCAGAAATACTTGTATGAGGTGTTCTCACTCGCTCCTCAAGGGAAGCGACATTGTGGGTTGGCCACAGGAAGGTTTCTTGTTCTATTTATGGTTGATTTAAGTTGTCTAAGGATGGAAATCACAGTCAGATAGACTGTTTTTGAGTACTACTTTAAATTAGTCAACCAGTCAGATTTTTGCTTGAGTGGTTGTCTATTTATTCTTCGTTTTAACTTCGTGCCTAGCAATTATGTTTTAATAGGTTGATGATGTCTAAAATTATTGATAGACTAATATAATTATTAAAAGCATTTTCATCAAACAACATTTCACAAATGTTTCATTTGTGAGTAAAATTTAAAATTACTCTTCATTATTTATTATTAATATTGATCAATTTCGTCTGACATTGATTGTTCATTTAACTGATTGTTTTGTAACTCTGTCGACTGCATTTTCAACCATTTTCTTTAATAATCAAAAGAATCAAATATCACTTACACTACTTGTTCTTTCCCTTTTTTTAACACGAACCATAAAACATTGAAGTAGTTGATTACAACGCCATCTACTTTACGCACCACCAAACTTCATACTACAGATATGAAACGTTTATAGGCGCAAGTAAACCTGATAGTTGGCGTGGCGATGCTTGCCTTTACTTATTTTAGCGCCATCTGTTACGCATTTTCGGAACTATTAAGTATCGAACAAAACTAAGCGGGCTGCGGTGTTAGCTCGACTTAGTGCGGGGTACTGTTCGTAGGTGGCGTTATTTTCATTATGCTATATATTTAGTTTCTGTCGCAATCTTGTCTTTATGCATATTACTTGCACAAACAAGATGTTTCACATCTGCCTGGCGGCCGGTGACGGCAATTTTTTATGTCTTACATATTATTTCAGATAGAGTCCACATTGTAATGTTAATAATTTCATACCAATTATGTTAGTTACATTATCATTTTTATATAAAAAATAAGCGTTTATTTATTAAACTGCTATTTTTAGCTCTGATAATAGCTATGAGTATTTATATTTTAATTTTCATTTCGTTATTAGTAACGTCATTACTTTAATTGGAAACAGCGCCATCTAGTTCAATAATCACAACATTCCACATTAAACTTTGGAAAAGCTTTTACGATTGTATTTTTTTACAATTTGACACTAATACAAATATTTTCACACAAACAAATGGTTGAGAGCAGTCTGTCCCGAGTATTATCCTCGCATATGCATCGAGCTGACGACGATTCCAGCGTGGACTTCCAGAAGATAAAGCCAGTGATAGAATCGCTCAAGGACTCTGAAGTTCTGAAGGCCTTGAATGAAGAAGTGTTGAGGGTTAAAGAGGAGAAGAAGAAGGAAGAAAAGAAGTGGACGACCTTCCTGCAGAAACCTAAGCGGCCGCCGCCGCGGCCTAAGTACGGCTATTACAGATTTGTTGAGGAGGAAAAAGCTGTAGAGGTATGTAAAGCTTAAGATCATGTTGCATACTGTAAATGACAATTTGTAAGTGCCCCCGTAGACCTATACAAAAAAAAAATAAAGATATTTCAATAGGAATGAGTAAATATTTGATTGATATTTGATTCGAAATTCAAATCGAATTATTCGAAACAATTGAATTATTCGAAAAGTTTATAAACTTTCAAGTGAACCTAAATAATGATATATTTAAATCTAAGCCCATCTAAACATTAGGTTCAGGTTTAGAGATCTTTATTTCTCATAAGACTGTTACATCACTTAGAATGAGAAACTTAAAAATAATTATAATTATTACTTGTGTCCGGTATGCCTGTTTATGTGTGTGTCTGTGTGTGTGTGTGTGCGCGCGTGTGTGAGTGTATGTGTATGCTAACTGTCTGTATGTGGTCTAGACATTACATAAGCTTGTGTTCTTCACTGTCCACAAGAGGTTTAACAAGAATGCCAGATTTTTTCTATTTATTAGCTTTCAATTGATACCCATATTGTCATAATAGTAAAGAGTCGCTCGTTCTTCCCCCCTTTTCCCCTATTTGCGGCATTATTTTTAATATATATGCCATTATGGCCTATGTCACTCCAAACTGAGACGATTTTAATGATATGTCATCGCGATCCGTCAAGCCGTAGCGCGTGCCAAAGAAATGGACATACATACAAACAAACATACGTACATACATAATAAAGATAAAAATGATTCCCTAAACATTCGAAAATATCAAAAATGCCCAACGTTAATATTCAAGTTTTCACTTTTGCCGGCACTCCCGGATTGTAACCCGTTTTGTTGTGTACCCCGTGTTGATTTTTTTTAGATTCTGAAGTACCAAAGTAATAACCAAATCCATTGATTGACAGATAAATGCTCATAAATAAATAAACGGAATGACATCGGTATTTCTGTAGGTTTAAAGTCCCCTGTCTGTCATTGTTACATATTTCCTGATTGGAAATAAATTGTCATTTATCTAATCAAGGTATTGGCAGGTTTCCATCAATAATACCAATACTTTGGCTTATAATCAATGAATTTAAGAAGTTTTTAGTATTTTTTCGTTAGTCTTTGTGGGTGGATGTCAGGTGAGTACGGTATTTTATAATGTACCTGCTATTTTTAACGGTACCCGTTATTGAACGTCTATTTTTGGTAGATTTTGGAAATGTTATAACGTTTACATATACATGACTGCAGTTTTGTTCTAAATGTATAAGGAGTGTAATTAGTAATATTTTCCTTTTTAATAAAATAATTTCCTAAATATTAATTATAATCAATGAAAGTGATTCTAATAATTATTTAATAATAATTTTAGAATGAATTATTAACGCGTTTTCTTAACGGTACTTACAATTACTGCTAATTCAAACATATTTTTATGTTTCTTTTGAGATTGTTATAGTTCCGAATCCAAAGAGTAAAAACGGGATCCTATTACTAAGACCCCGCTGTCTGTCTGTCACCAGGCTGTATCTCATGAACCGTGATAGCTAGACAGATGAAACTTGCACGGATAATGTATTTCTATTGCCGCTATAACAACAAGCACTAAAAAGGATCAAATGAAATGTACATTTATTAATACTTCTGCTTTAGATGTTTGCGTATGTCTACGTGTTAAACTATAGTACCCATAACTCAGAATCCAATAGGGGAATCATTATATAAGATTTTCTTGGAGATACATAATAAATTTCTATTTCAGGAACCCTATAAGGTTAAGATCGTGAAGCAGCCGAAGCCTAAAGTAGCACCTGATTATAAGCCAGAAGTAAGTTTATTTATTTATTTATGGTCTAAGCTCCGCCTGTCAATCGAGGGTCCGAAGTTCGAATCCTAGGCACGCACCACCGATTTTTCTAAAACTATGTGCGTATTAGAAATTAATTGTCACTGCTTTACGGTGAAGGAAAACATCGTGAGGAAACCTACACACCATAAAGCCCTTAAAAAAAGTTCTAAAAGTGTGAAGTCTACCAATCCGCATTTGGCTAGCGCGGTGGACTATGGCCTAAAACTAAAAAAAAGTAATATAAATAAATTACAAGGTTGCGACAACAACTACATATATAGCATAATGAAAATAACGCCATCTACGAACAGTACCCCGCACTAAGTTGAACTAACACCGCAGCTCGCTTAGTTTTGTTCGATACTTAATAGTTCCGACAATGTATAACAGATGGCGCTCAAATAAATAAAATCGAGCATCGCCACGCCAACAATGTTTTACATTGTTGGCGTTTACAACCGGTTTACATGCGCCTATAGATGTTTCACATTAAAAGTAAAGAATTATAAAAAGGTACTCCTTAAATTCCGATTCCCACAGGACTTCGACACAGGCCCGCTACCCTGGGAACAGCCCCAGCCAGAAATAGTCCCGGGCGCTCCGCCAATAGAGCCCGAAGAACCCATACTCATCCCGGAGGAGAGTCCCGAGTTTCTAGAGGCTGTTGATCCCCTTCCAGAGAGTGAGGTTCCCGATCTTGAAGACACAGGTATGAAAGAACATCTGAACCGCTTTTTACCAGGTGGTAGAACCAGTGTAGTTCGACGTAGATGTGTGGGAGTTGATAGAATGTGTGGGGGTTGCACCACACACATTCTTCTAGCCTGAAGCAATTCTTGCGTGTTGAGCTCACTTATATATAAGGCGACCATTTTAATCCTCGGGAGCAGCAACACATCGACTTCAGATAGAACTCATGTTCTATATGAAGTTGCTTACAGATGTCCTTTAGTGGCAGAAACCTTTTACCATTAGGCTTGGAACAATAATAGATACAACGATAAAGATAACAGTAACAAAAAAATCTACCAAAATTACGTTTGTTTTTAAATATTCAAACATTTTGTTTTTATTATAACATATTGTATTTAATTACAAACACATTTTTGGAAATCAGGTATACCTCTACCACCACCGCGACCGTCACAGCAGTATCAAGTAGTGGAACCGCCAGAAGAGACACAACATATAGAAGAACCACCACAGGAGGTCGAGGAACTAGCAGTAGAAGAACCAGAGCAAGAGGAAGATATGGACGGGGAGCAGTTGGCAGAGCAACTGCTGAAGAATGTACAGAAGATGGTTGGTAAGTAGAAAAAAGATAGATATAGCGCAAAAAATAAAAATATTTTGCAAATTTTCTCCAAAGAGTGCAGATCAGTTATGGAGGTGAAAAATAAAAAAAATGTGCGCGAAGAAGGAAACATTATAAAATTGTAAGATAAATCGAAAAAATAAAGATAAATTACTTGATTGCAAGCATTGTGCTGCATTGAACGAATAAAAAGACAATGGAAGAAGATAATTTGATGATACAATGAAAAACAAAGAAAAAAGACTAATAAAATCTTTCATTACCAATAAGTGTATGACAGGACTTAGAGTAACTTTTACACTTAGATCATTAGAAAGGACGCAAGGTGTTCCACCTTAGTGCTCTTTCCATAGAAGTATTAGCTTTCATCATAAAGATCTACCACCATTAATCTATTTCTTCGTATCCTTTCAGATCCAAACGCGACACTAGAACAGCAGTTGGCGCAAATGCGAGCCCAGATAGCTGCGTTGGCCCAGTTGCCCTGCGTCATCCAGCAGACCCTGGACTTGGTCGCGCGACAGATCAGCCAGCTCAGTCATAAGGTGAAATTGAATATAATTTTTTATAGCTCAAATATCGCCAGACCGTAGAACGAATATTGAACGCCATACCTATTTAAATATAAAGTATTTCTTATGTTACGTTGAAAAGGTTGGTTGCATTTAAGGCGACCATCTTAGTTCTTGAAAGTACCAGCGCACCGTCAATGACTTCAGACTTAGTTACAGATGTCCACGGGCGGCAGTGATTACGTCAACTAACTGTTTTTAAGTTAAGGTGTAACGTCGTTGCAAAAAATATAGTTATTCAGATGTAACCGGTAAACGATACGCGTTTTTCATTATTTTCTTAACCGTTTACCAACTATCCATGTGCTTGGATTGAAATATCGATAGTAGAGTCACGTCAATTACGCGACAATATAGTCTAAAGTCAAATATTGTTTTTTTGCAGGAAAGTATGAAAATTCAGGCGAGCGAAGAACAGCAATATCAAGTAACCGAGGAGAGATATGAAAGTGGTAAGCACATACTACCATATTAAGGGGGGGGGACCAACTGGAATGGTCAGCAAAAAAGATTAACTAGTGTCTATATTTTTTCATATCTTATTTTAAGCGTTAAAGGGTCCATAATAAATAAAGAACATATATCTTCACAAAGTTATTAAATAGATATTCCTATGTAACATCACATAACTCATTCAAATAGAAGGTTTGAACTTAGCTATGAAATTAAAATAATTAAAGTATTGATAAAATAATAATCCCAAAAATTAGTAATACGATTTACTCTATATTGAAGAATTTATAAAAAAATCTTCTTTAGTTCTTCAAAGACACCACCGCTACATCTATTTCTACCTAAAAACAGCGGCATTAAGCTATGGTGTGCTGAAGAGTGTAGTAATAGGGATTCATACTTATCTGAGGCGTTCTTACTTAGTCCTCAGGGATAGAAACACATCTGGAACAAGCCCCAGGTAAGATTGATTTTATCTGGGGTTAATTGAAGATGTGAATGGACTTCAGTAGCTACTTACCATAAGGTGGAATCCATGCTCCTTTTCCACTACATTATTTGAAAAAAATACTCATGTTACAGTAACTAAACAGCAAGAAGCAGAGGAATCACAAGAAGAATACCAAGAACAAAAACAAGAACAACAACAACAACAACAACAACCAACAGTAGAGATCACCGAGCCAGAAGAAGAACAAGTGAGAACGGAAGAGAGTGTACAAGAAGAGAGCAAGCCGATGTTGTCGGAAGAAGAACTAGCGAGAAGGAAACAGCAGGAGGAAGAAATGATGGCGGAGCAACAGAAGATAGAAAAGCAAAGAAAGGTAAGAAAATAAAAAAATAGTAAGTGTAATTTAGATATTTCATTTAGTTTAAGGTATAACTTTTAGTTTTTACTACTTTTGTAGTTGACGACGTACCATTTAGTTAAGCAAGTAAGGCAATGAGGCGATTTTAATCTTATTTTTAATTATTTTAATATTTTTTGAATGATAATAATAATCTATAATTAAACGAATTAATTAAACAATTTCATTATATTTTAAAACGAATTCAACATTTGAATTGCAACGAAAAAAGGAGGTCATGGAACAAATGCAGCTGGAACACGAGTCGAGACAAGTGAAGCAACGGCCGACCCCACGCGTGGGCAAGCCAAAGCCCATGTTTGGGCCCCCTGTCCCAGTCAACAGGCCTTTGGTCCTGCCAGGGGGACGCAAGTGGAGGAAGCCCAAGGACGTGTATGATGAGCAAATGATAGCGGAGATGATCAACGCGCACTCAGAAGTCATTCAAGGAAAAGTTATGGGGTACTTATAGATTATATACTCACTTGTCTGATTATTTATAATTGATTTTAAAAAGCAGGTTCTCTAAGACTATATTCATTAATTATTTTATTTATTTAAAGATTTTATTTAACTTGCAATGTTTGTATGTATGTTTGGGTCAAATCTTGCAAGCTGAATTTAACCCACTTCTCAGTGACCGATTGAGCTGATATTTGGAACACACATTAAGTTCTGATGACAATGTAATTATATGTAATCAATATTGCTGTAATTCCTGTAATATTAATTTAATTGTTTCCTTTTTATTTTTTCTTTATTTTTTTATGTATGCTTTTCATTTGGTTCACGAGAAGCTTTAAAATTGAAGAAAAATAAAAAGATAATAAGAATTGAAATTTGAATTTTTTAAGCAGTTTTATGAGTGGTTATCACTGTTGCGATCTGATTTACTGGGTTTGGTAATATAAGAAACTGCTTAACTTTTCAGTAAGCCTGAAATGTGATAAATCCACTAAGTGTAACCAACGTGGTCACCATATTACTTAGCCAGGCTTCATTCGATAATTAATTATTAATTATCGAAATATTAATTATTCGGTGAATAATTCGATATTTAATTATACTAAATGGATTAGACTAGTTTTAGGTGTCCAGACGGTTTATAAGCTATATTAGCTATTCGTATGTTTGTCTCGCATTAAAAGTTGGTTTAAATATTTAAAAAGGCGTTGTTTTAAACCGCGTCAGTATAATTATAATTAATAATTTATTTGTTATAACAAATATTATGACGTGTAATGTTAGTTATAACGTTATATATTTATGTTCATTATATCATTATAGATTATAATCATTATTTACATTATTTTAGGCCATCATTCGAAAGCGTTCTTCTCCCATATGACAACAGGTTTGGCATATTCATACATATGCATAAATATGCATGGTATACAGTCAAAGCTCCTCATTCACGGTTTCCGCATTCACCTTTTTAGTATTCGCGGTTAAAAAATGTGACCATTTGTATTCACGGCAAAAATTTCTGTATTCGCGGTTGTAGTACAGACTCGTGTCTCCTGTTAGCGCGTTAGCTCTTTTTATAATTAATCCGCGAATGAGGAGCGTCTACTGTACATTTATTTTTAGTTATTAATAAAAGATGA
>DWNE01002990.1:0-17576 GCA_018249875.1 Cecropterus toxeus | reverse complement strand
TGTGTAGGCCTACGGGGGCACTTACAAATTGTCATTTACAATATTTTTTCTTACACTACCACCGGATCGGAAAAGGACCTCAACTGAGAAGATCCGGCAAGAAACTCAGCGGGTTTGTCTTTTTTCTTTGTAATATTTTGTATTTTTTATGATATATATATGAGGTATATTATTATGATAGGTTTTCATATTATTATTGATTTAAAAAGTCTTACGTAAAGTTCTTGGTGTTAGCAAGCTGAGTGACGATGTCGAACAAAAGTCCGCTGTAACTCACGACGGCGCCAGATGCATTAACCTGCAGGATTGTCCACGGAGGATTCTGGACAGACAACATTTTATTATTATTATAATTGTACTACAAATAACGCAGGTTGCTTATATTAAGTAACTTTCGCTAATGGCTAGTAGCCAATCAAAAATAGAAATAAATGTGTAACCAAAGAAAGGCACTTCAATTTACATGTCAAATTATAAAAATCATTAATTTAACTTAATTTATTATAACAACTATTATACTTAATAATAAATTAATATTTTTTATAATATTATGGGAATGGAAAGTTTTTATTTTCATCGTTCCCCGTGAATCAAAACTAACAGAGAGGAACATAGGCGTATAAAAATAAAATATTCTAAAATAAATAATATACTTTAAAATATTTTGGATTTATTTTTATTATTTATCACGTTGGGTGTTATACTTACATGATACGTTATAATAGGTAACTCTTTTCCTCGAAATCCGTGTGCAATATGCGGAAACAGGACGTCTTCCATTCTGATACCATCCATTCCTCGCCAATATCCAATCTAACAAAAGAAAAACATTTGATTGAAAACCAAGAATGTCAGGTACCTAAAACTATCTTATTCTGAGAAGAAAGAGATAGTTTTAAGCCTTAGTCCACCGCGCTGGCCCAATGCAAACTGGCAAGCTCTACGCATCTTTGAGAACTATTCAATTAGAGAGCTCTGAGATGTGTAGTTTCCTCACGATGTTTTTCTTCATCGTAAAGCAGTGGTCATTAATAACTAATAACATAACCTTCTAAATTCCTTTAATCACATTTTATATGATTTATGACCATTTCAATAACAATATAAAATATTGTATGTTTGTTTGGAAGCTCTAACAAATTTTGTATGTGAAAATATTGCTTTTATCATAAGTAATTTTAAGTGGGTACATAATAGGCGTCAATTTGATAACCGCATTTTAATCGTCATTTAATTATTTAACAATTATGCACCAACGTATGTAAATATCGAACAGCACGGTAGTGCTTTGCCAAATTCTTTCTAGTAATGCACTAATGTGTTTATTTACACGAAATGTTTCACCGTGTTTTCCCCCTATCATAACTTTTTTATCTCTCAACATAAAGATATAAAATTTGGTATATAATGGTCATTTATCATTCTAAACGCCTGTGGAAAATTTGAATAAGTTATGTTCAGTAATTTCTGCGGTATTCGATTCTAAAAATTGCTGATTTATACTACTGACTGACTGATTTATCAGAACTGTCGGACACTTCGCGCGGCTGGGAAAGCTTGACATTTAATACGTTTGAAAGGTAAAAATATGTGTAGCTTTTACCTGTAACAAGTCTATATTCTCTATAACGGAGGTAGTGATGTTATTGTCATTCCTGAGTTGCTGATTGTTGTCGCGGCGCCGGTAGGTGGCGCCCCACGTGTCCGCTGCCAGCGCCTGCCAGCTGCTGCAGTTGCCGCATCTGTTGTGTGAGCCTAAGTGTTGCTGGGGAAATTAAATTTATATATAATAACAAATTCAATCTAAGTCCAAAAGATATTATTATTCAATATTATTTGCTGATCAATTTGTTATTGTTAACATTACGGGTGTGGCAAGGAATTTCCGTTTTCCATTAGTCAAATTTTGATGATTTTGTATATGCAAGATGTTTAAACAACTTTCACAGCGTGATTTAGGATCATATTACGCCATCTATTGTCAATTATTGATAAGTGATAACATACAAAAAGCAATTCAATACTTCATAATAAATCATAAAAAAAATAAAACTAGACTAAACGTTTCTACACTAACTACGTATTTACAAAAAACGTAACGTATTTACAAAAAAAAATACATCTTTCTCTATAAAAAATAGCGTTTTATGGATTTATTTAGAGCAGGGTTTCTCAAAGTAGGCTACGTGTACCCCTTATCGCGTTCTCAAAGTAGGGTAAACGTAAGGGGTACGCTACAAAATTAACGTAATGACGGCTACTTAGATATTAGCGCACATTCGACAATTAAATGTAAAGTTGCTCTTGAAACAACCCGTAAAGTGTTATTCATAAACATCAAATATCTGTTACGCTTTTTGATTATTACTTTAAACCTTTATTATACCTTCGTATTATTTTAATATGGAAACGCGCAGGCGCAATTTTGAGAAACCCTGATTTAGGGTACTAAACCAGTCTATTGAACCTTTACAAAATTAAATTGTTTATTTATGCAAGCACTAGTACGTAGCTACGAATACTAGAGAATCTCTAGTATTCGTAGCTACGTACTAATTACATGTTTTTCAAACATTTAACAGTACTGTTAAATGTTTGAAAAACACCTCACACTGTTTACGATATTTTTTTTATTAAAAAAAAAACAAGTTGTCTTAAGTTATAGGTAACTTTGAACAGAACTTTTTTAGTAAAACAAAAATCCTTAAATTTTGATAACTTTAATATCATGGGTAACATTTAACTCTTATTTTGAATGAAAGAAAGATGAAAAAGACCGCGAACAGAAAATTTTAATATCTTAAATTTTCTTTAACAACTATTAATTTTAGGTAACATTTGACAATTAGAAAATTTGTCATTAATGTTTTACGCAGTTATCAGTTGTATAAAAGTGTTGGAAAAAAATAGAAGTATGAGACTAGTTTTATTCAAAGTTACACGGAAATACAAAACTACCCAACTTGACTGTATAGAAAATTATTTTCGATTTTTTCAGTTCAACTGTAACAAAATCATGTTTTTTTTTTTTTAATTTTTAAAACTATTATTGTTTTATCATAATTTTGAAGTTAATAATTAATCTTCAGTTGTTCTGATTTACTCGGCAATTCTCGAAACGAGATGCAAACGGGTGGCACCTCGTATGAACGAGACTGCTGGCAAGTTTTGGGCAATTGGATTCTGACCTTGCAGTTCCGCATAAGGGAGCTCGAACCGTTCAGGCAAGTGACCCCGGGAAAGACGGCGGCATGTGTGGTCGCATGTCGTCGTAAAGAACAGAAGGTACGGTGAGCGCAAATGCTCACCAGGGAAGAGCCCTAAAGGGGTATTGCGCTTGGAGGACTCCGATTCCGTTTCGTTAGGGATCCCGGAGTCCTCCACACAGCGCTGAGAACAGTCACCGTGGAGGTTTTCAGTACGATAAAAATCCCACATAACCTGGCGTTGCTCCCACGGTGTCAGGAACCTTTTGAAGGTTCCCCCTCGTGACAAAAAAAGGCAATTGGCTTAAAAAAAACTAAAATACTGAATATTCGCATTCGCATTCGCGAATGTCGGCAGCAGATATTCGCATTCGCATTCGCATTCGCGAATGTCCAAAAATAGACATTCGTTCCATCCCTAGTACAAACATAGACACCCCTGACACAGAAACAGTGTTATAAATTTAATAGATTTAGATTTTTGTTAATTAAATGGTGAATGAAGTTTCTTAGTTATGACTTAAAAATATTCAGACGTTTGGATATTTTTTGTTTAAATTCTTGTCGCAATTGCGAATATGTTAATATCTTTTTTTAATCTATATGGTTTATCGACTTAGGACTGTGGAACATAAAAATATAAAAGATGAAAAAACACCCTAAGTAACGTTTTTTGTCTTGTAAAACGTTACGATGCATAACAGATAAATTCAAAAATCAGGTAAAATTGAGTAGGCAACCGTTTGCGAGTATAAAATGTAATGATTAAATAAGTTAAATAACAAACCTGACTTTTTTTTAACAGTAGTAACATCATATTAACACTATTAGAATGTCCAATACCTATGAATCATAGAAACAAATCTTAATATTTTATACTAATCTACGATTTTTCAAAAATCGATGTTTTTACAAGAAATAATCGTTGTTTTATTATAAAGTTAGCCCCCAATTACTTCTTGCTCATTTAGTTCTCTTTTTTATTTAAAACACCACGAATAATAATTTGTAAACTCACTTGCACATTTAATCAACGGGTTATATTGTAAAATTCATTAAATACCAAGTTTGAAGTAAAACGAGTCTAATGTTATGACTGCACTGTAGCACCGACCGAGTTTTGCCTAAATAAATAGTATGTTTGGTTGGCACTAGAAGGCAAGTTGCAAGTAATTTTATTTTAAAGCTACTGAATAAATATTGAAAGTATGTGGAACTGTGGAATCAGTAATTCATTTAGTAATTTAAAGCTGCGGCTGAAAAAAATGGAAAGTATGGTGTGAAATAAAAAATCTATTAATATAAAATCGATTATTTATGGTCAAAAAATCGATTAATAAAATCGATTATTCTATAAAATTATTCAATTTATTAAACAATCGATTAGTTTTTCACATACCTAGTGCTCGGTCTTATGTTTAGTATTATATAGGGATGTGACTTGGCTGCGCAAAAACCGATTTTATAATAATCGATTTTTTATGTTAATCAAACAATCGATTTTCCAAAAAAAAAACAGCAATATGGACAATACGTAACTTGACGATCAAAAAAAATCCACAATATCTATCTTGATCACCAAGCAAAAATCGAAAAACATATCGGAAAAAATCTAAGTGTAAATAAAAAATAGTTTAATTTAAAATCCCTAATTTATAGTCAAGAAATCATCAAAGAATCATCAAGAAACTATTTTTTCACATCCCTAGTGTCATACCGTTTTACGTCCATAAGTAGGGTTATGAATGTTATGATTTAATTTTGAGAAAAAATAACAAACAATAAATAAATAAAAGTTGTATAGATAACATTTTCAGTTAATGTGCAAATATTTTGTAAAACCAGACACAAAGCGCAGAAGAGTGAAACTAGTTTACATCTGTTATTTTGAAATTAATTACAAAATGATCGCCGGGTCACGGATAATTCTAATTAATAACCCATTTAAATTAACATTAAGATTCAAACACAAAATAAGTAAAAAAAATGTCGAGAAAAAGCCACCGAAACTAGCATCCGATGTTACTACTTATCTAGAAAGTACAGCTGAATATGAAAACGTAATAAAATTGTTACCAAAATCTCTGTTGAGAAAATACAAGTCGCCTGAAAGTATGTATTTGATAAATGAAAAGACGGCCAAGGAGATTGCAAATTCAGTTAAAGCTTTAATAGACGACGGTTCCCCGATTGTGGAAGTGAATCCTGGCGCATGTGTCCTGACCAAGGAATTATTACATGTACACAAAAGAGAACTCTATTTGTATGAAACATCAAATCATTTTGCACCGATTCTTGACGTAAGTTTTTCTCAAAATATTGAAAATATAATATATGTGTGGTAATCTAAAAAAAAATCTTGAAAATATTACAATGTTAACAAATTAAGAGGTATTGATTAAAAGACTAATGTCATGGCATTGTAAATGATCGTTCGAGGTCCAAGGTTCGAACTTTCTGCGGTCCGGATATGCACCGCGGTCCGCCTGTTGCCGGCCGTTGCTTTATACCAGTGATTCCCAAAGTGGTCCAGGTGGACCCCCTGGAGTCCATGGGAGACGCGATCGGAGTCTATGTAGGCGTGAATAAAAATTGGAAATAAATGTAGCAAGGAGGAGTTCCATGGAAACCAGAAAAAAATTGGAAGGGGTCTACAAGAAAAAATATTTTGGGAACCTCTGCTTTAGACCATAATATAGCACTTAACACTGCTGCCATTTGGCAGAATTTGGTGTTGATGTTACGTTTGGAACGTTAGGCGTCAGTTGAGTTTTATGTAGACGGTGTCCACATTTTAGGCTTCACTGTTCACATTGTTGTCACAATGTTCATTAATAATCATCTCTCCATCTTTCCTTACCACTTTATTTTGTTAAATTATGTCTTGTTTGTTACTATATTGTTTTCAATTGTATAGTTATTTCTGTTAAATAATTTCTTGAATTGTATTGAATATTATCTTCTGTATTTATGCTGTATATTTTCAACATCACATTTGCAAGGTTGCCAAATTAGATTGAAATGCTGATTGTAATCAAATTTGTATTAACTATTGAAATGTTTCACTTATAATCAATGGCAGCAGTATTAGATATTGTATAGGAAATGTATCTTTCCTATCCTATTTGGAATTTGTAAGAGCTATTTTCCCGTTAAGCCAAAGTTATTAAATAACCTTTATAGATCTTTTATCCTATTTCTTTTACACTATTGTTATGTGTTTTAATGCGGTATTTATGTATTACGTGCATGTTTCTTAGGATTTACAAAATAAATATCCTGAAAGAGTAAAATATAAAATAGCAGACTTTTTTGGTATGTGGAAGCTGGCTTTTCAAGATAAAATGGATGGAGGAAACAGAGTCAAAGATTTATTGGGTACTCTGTCCACTGAGGATAATGGTTGGTTGGTAAACATTTTGTTTATATAAAATACATTAATCAGTTTGTCTTAAAACATGTTATACCTTGTGCATAATTAATCATATCTGGTATAATTTACACTAAATAACAAATTTACATTTCTGTTTGTTTGTTTTGGTAAGTACCAAAAAAAACATCAGTGTGGTGTGTGTATGGAGTGAGTTTTTTTATGCATCAATGATGAATAGTAAAATTGTTTTTTGTTTCAGATAGAATAATTAAAGTTATAGGAGCAATGCCTGGACTGAATTTTATGAAACATCTAATAAATACTATAATATTTCACAATACTGGTAATCAGTTAGGGAGACCTGATTTATTCATCACCATGCCAGGTCACCACTATGAGGTAGTATAATATTTTTGATATATATTTATAAGTTTAGAACATTAATAAAGGGCATTATTTAGTCTTTACATGTACATTTGTTTTATATTATTACTCTTAGTGTATGATAGATCTTTCACTTTACTCCATGTAGTGTCAGACCAGACTAGAGCTAAGGTATCCCAGCATGTCGTAAGAAGGGACTAAAACCTGATGTAATGAGTACAAATGTTCACCGCAACAGAGCCCGATGGGACGTAGATTACGTTCTTTTGGAGATCCTAAAGTCCTATATGCAAGCCAGGATGGCTTTAATGGGTTAAATTCCACCTAGACTGGCGATGCACCTCTAACACAGACCCTATAACATTTTCCCCTTGTAAACAATAAAGGAGATGATTTTTTTCTGTGAGCCTTATGCGTAAGTCTAGCTCAAATCATTCGCTCAGCGAACTATGGAGAAAGCCAAGTGCGGTGTTTCTTTCCGAGACAGAATCCATAATGACGAACTCTGTAGGAGAATGATAGTAACTTCTAAACCAGTTACTACAAACACGAAATATCTCCAAGAGACAGCTAAAGTGGTAATGAGCCCATTAGACCAAGAATCCACCAGTGATTGTCAATTATTCAAATCAACATTATTGCACAAAATATAAATATAAGGACTGATTAAATAATAATGTAAGTTGGAGTAATATCAACGATGATAAAACCTGGGGCATGATTTAAATTGTGGGCTAATTTGATATATTTTTTAAATGCCACTACCACGGCAATAGTATCATACTATTACCGTGCCACTACCATACACTGTGCCTTCCAAATGTATGATATTTCCGATTTAACTAAATATGACCCATGAACCACATTGTAATTTCATACATGGAATTTTCCAGCGCCGATATTACACCAATTTATTTTATATCAATTTCACAACAGGGAGAAATTAAATTAACATATTGAGTGAATATTCTTTAGTTTTTTTATTGTATGTTTCAGTTTTTAACAGACAATACAATTCAACATGGTAAACATAAATCCCTTCCAGCTCTATTTCAAGCATTGTTTGACTGCAAGGTATTGACTAAGGTACCCAAAGTACACTTCCTGCCTTGGACTCATTCCTCAAATGACAAAAAACTTTCAGTGGTAAAGTATAAATTCTATGTTGTTTATAAGTTTATAAAATTTGTATAATTCACACATATTTTTACCGTGAAGCAGTTCTTGCTCTTCGTTGAGAATAAATACCGGTCGACTTATATACAAGGCGATCTTACTTCCAGGAAGTAGCAACCCGTGTTTATTATAGGTGGTAGAACCAATGTAGCTCGACTGGGGAAGTACCATCGCCACATCTATTTCTAGTGTGAAGCAGTTCTTGCGTTTTGGTGGAAGGGTGTGTTTGCCAGCTCACTTTTATATGAGGCGACCATCTCAGTCCTCGAGAGTAGCAACGCATCTGTGGTAGACTTCATATAGAACCACTGTACTATATGAAGTTCCTTACAAATGTTCACGGGCGGCAGTAACCACTTACCATTAGGTGGGCTGCTTGCTCGTTTGCTACTTCATATTTATAAAAAAAAATTTTAGATGTCCATAGGTGAGAGTAACTCCATCCATCCATCAGTTGGACTGCATGTTCGTTTGTTACTTCAATGTTTTAAAAAAACTTGAGCTAAGACAACAAGCTACATGTCTTATTGTATGCAAGAAAAAAATATATAACAAAATATTAACTCACATTACAGATAGATGAGAATTGCTTATGGCTAGTCAACATTACGCAAAAGGAAAAGTTACCATGTCCACCAGAATATTTGCCACTGTTTTGGTATTTCTTTAAACCTTACACATTCTCGAAGTCATCCAGGGTTATTCCTTTGTTAGAGTAAGTAGAAATAAACCTTTTTTTTTTGTAAAAAAAGTCTGCTAAAAATATACAGTACATGTACATTTCATAACCAAAGTTGACTTTAAATATGAGATGTATTTAACAGTTAAATAATTTGATGTAAGACATTTGTTGTTAACTTATAGGCTACTAATCCAAGATGGGACTATTTCAGTTTGGTTATAAATCCTATTAACATTCACAAGCGCGGTTGCTGTTTCCATTTGGCTAAAAATAAAACATTAGTGCCACCTAGCGGAACATGCCCAAAACCTCCTCGAGGTATAAAAGAAATGCTAAGGTTTCATTAGAAGGACCTAAAATAATGAACCCGCATATTTCTAAATATGATTACCATTACAATATAAATTCAGATTTATAAGTTGACTATTGACTTTAAAGGTTTTAATTTGATCAGGAGTATTTTACCGATAAACATAAAAGTGATGAAAAAGTAACGTCAAAATATTTTTAGACAATGGATACCTGGCTGTGGCGTTTGGCTGATTACAGGACAAGACCCACCCGACACTAATAAGAAGTTATCACCTGACAAACACGACGCTCCCTTGCCACATATGACTATATTCACAGAATTTGGCGATCTGAATTTACAACAGAAGATAACTGTATTTAAAAGGTAATTTCGTTTTGTAGTATACGGAATGTGTATCGCTTTTCGAATAAAGGATTATTTTTTATTATATTTGCCGAATACGTTAAGAGAACAGTAAGTATCCTGTGGTAAATAGTGTTAACGCAATTAAGAAAAGGATTTTTTTTACTTGATGACAGATGAACAAGACCAAACTGAGACTACCTAATGGTAAACAGGAATAGTGTAGAAATAGGGGTATTTATAGTGATGGACTCATGGACAAACAGGTTAGAAATAGTGGTATCTATAGATACTGGAGTCTAAACAAGAGTGGTTCAAACTCCTTGTTACAGTTTTACATCATACATTGCGTTTGTAATAAATAATAAAATGAATAAATTATAATGTTTATAAATATGTCAAATATATTTATACGCCATTTTTTTCAAAATTTCAGGTTTATATCATGGCCAGAATTTGAACAATGCCCATTTAGATCAACAATGGAGAATAATTTACCAAAATTTGTATCGGCGATTGAAGATGATGACGACAAAAACAGCAGAATTAGCGCTCATATTGACGATATTGATCATTCAGATACTGATAACGAATCGGATAACATTTCATAGAAATAAAAAAAGGGATATAAAGTGTTTTATCTCATTTATTTACATTTCAACAAACAATCATGGTGTAACTGAATGTGACTAAAAATGCGTGTTAAACATTGTTACTGATAGTAAAAAGAAATCAATATGAACATTTAAATTTTATTATCCATTCATATTGATGAAATTTATTGCTAAATTAAATATAGGTATAATTCAAATATAAGTTATATTTTATTCATTAACATAAATATATTCTCATATTAAATGTTTATCTAAACAATTCCAGCGATGGTAACAATATGAAGTATTACAAAATGAAGACTTCCAAAGAAATCTAAATAAAGTGCCTAATATGTAGTAGTCCATTACTGTGATGATTTACAATTACTTTACATTTTGTACAATTCTGTCATTATATATACAAATACCAAATTGAACGAACACAGTGTAATATTTTCAATATTCACAAACTAAACCTTAATAGGTACAAAAGTGATATTTTTACAACATTTACACAAACATCCTCTAAGTCTCATTCGAGGTAACTATTAACACTGTGTAATCTCTTATTGCTTTATGAACGACGAAAATTACAATACGTAAAACATATTTCACTCTATACGTGTATTTTCCTATTACGCGTTTTTAATTCGTTCGTGTCTCATCCACATATGTGAGTAAATTAGCTCCAGTATATATCAATCCATAGGATCCAGATTTCACGCATGCGGACCAGAACTACTCGTGGATATAAACCCGCGTAATAGGATACGGCTATAAATAAACAGTAAAATTGTAATAACATGAGAGTATGTTTATTGCTTTAACTAAATGAACAAATAATAAAATTATAAGCATTCCTTACGTAAATCGGGAGAGATCATTTACCTTAGAACTGAAGGTAATAAAAGCATAAAAACGAATAGCAGCAGTTACGAAATAATATTGTTAGATTTAATACTAATAATCTTTATCCTGACACGCGTCCCAAATCTAAATAAAGCACGCATGCAGATTAGATTTGCATGTGGACACATACTTGCGTGACAGGAAAAACGCCATAATACGATTCATTAATAATGATAAAAATACATGTCATTATAGATTTCCTATAATTTAATGACAGGGTCACAAGAACTGTACATAAAATAGTTAATATTTCTAAAATAATATTAATATAGTCCGAGCTATTTATTGCTTCATATTAAAAAGTGTATTGCTGAAATAAATAAAATCATAAATACTAATATAATTTCAACCCTCCACCAATATATTTACAAATATCTTAATATTCTAGTTAAGTACATGTATAGCAAACCGCAAATGTTTGAGGTATCGTTATAAATTTTGAAAATGTTTATCGTTGTACAATCCGCGATTACTAGATTTAGTTACATAGTTTAATGTAGGGATATCCAGAGGTATTTGATTATTTTTTGCTGGATATTTATTTTGACCTGAACTTTTTTGCATATTCAAATTCGTGTGAACATTATAACTAATCGTATTTAAGCCATTTTGGGGTTTAACACTAGGGCTCGATACAAAGTCTGTCCATTCGTCGTCATCTGCAAATACTGGCATCTTTTTCGTCTGCGACAGTTTAGGTTTACTCGACACAAAGTCACCCCAAATATCATCATCGAGTACTTCATTGCGAGTTGTATTTGTATCCTTATGTGCAGGCGAATTCAATTTACTGGATCCACCTGTACTACCTTCGGATTTCAATGACTGTAGACTTTCCACAGGATTAAATCGTGATAGGTCTTGTAAATCGATTCCGGGATTTGGCCAATTGATCTGAGAATAACTTTCTAATGAAAGAGGCTGTAGAATCTGACCAGTTTTTTGTTGGTTCCGTTGTGATCCGCTTGTACTAGCGATAGACGGTTGCAGTATCGTAGCGTTAATGTTTTGACTTACTGGACTGAATACTGGCGACATTTTAATACTATTTTCCTTTACAGTCGAAACATTATATGGGACTGCAAGTGGGGTTTGATTCTGCACAAACGATTCTTTCGTCTTGACAGTCTCAACACTATCTGTTTTGGAATGTATAATATGAGATACATCATTAGTTTCTACAAAACTTTGTGAAACTTCTTTGAAATCAGGGTGGTTAATATGTGCAGTAGCATGAAAAGCATTTTCTACGAGTACAGTTGCAGATTTTATGGTTGGCGCAGATTGGAATGTTTCGAAATCATCTTCTAAAGACTCGGTTTTTGACACTGTTTCTTCCTGCGTAATGCTTAACTGACTCTCTTGATTAACTGTTGTAACATTGTCATTGTTCCATGGAGTGTTTGATATGAAGTCTGAAAAATCATCAAAAGTTTCTTTGACTTCGCCAGGAGCGGGCCAATTCAGTGCAGGCGTAATCGGTTCAACTTTAATTGGTTGCAGTATTTCAATTTGGTAATTTCCTTTTATTGGGGGGAGGGTACTATTATTTTTAGTACTTATATCAGGTTTATCCACTACCTGTCCTTCTGGATTAGATTCAGTTTTACTACCAACAGAACCCTTGAAATCTTGAAATTCCCAATAGTCTTCATCATTTTCAACTTTATTCACAGTCTGTTCGCTTTTAACTTGGGGCATTGATTCAACTCTTTGATGATTGTCTTCTGATGGTACTAAAACAGTTGGTCCCTGGTCATAGTGTATAGTCTTAGATCTTGGCGTTTCAGAGTCTGTTGGTGTAAATATATGAGTGTCAGGCAAGTTTATTTGTCGGATAGGCTGCACACTAAGAGTAGATGAATATATCTTGTTCATATCTGATGGTATTACATTTGTAAATACATCTAAATTTGTTGGTCTCGCTACGGTCGCAGAAGTTCCATTTTCCGTGTTACAAGCTGAAATTTGATAGCCAATGGATTAGTATCTATTATTAGATGTATATTGCCACCAGCTAAACATCAAAAATTTTGATGGCCCTATTGAAAAATTAAAACATTAAAATTTTGAGGATAGGGGATATAAATGTAATTATCTATACAAAATTATTTTAAATGCCTATTAGTCCAATTAAAATTGTCATTTCAATTTGCACAAACTTGTATAGACGTTACAATTGTTGAATTTTATACACCGGGCTTTCGACATTTTATTTATAATAATCTACCTATAAGATTAACTAAGAATCAATGCAAACCTAACACTCACTTTGTGATTATTTTAACTGGTACAATATTTGAAAAATAGTAGGTATATTTATTACATAGCTGTTTTCATTCTATGTGTAGCAAATTACTACTTTAATTGTGGTAATTGAATATCGTTATCGTTTATTTTCTGTGTTAGCTTGGTCCACTTACTAATTATTAAAAAAGATAAGTTCGGTGTTATAGGTCTTTTTCTCATTAAAAATGTTATCTTATTTTACTATGATTATATACATAGAAAGTGTACATGTGTAATATGCATTAAAATTGAGTCTTTTTAAAATGAGGCCAAATGGTACAATAAAATTCCAATTAAAGTGAGATACATAATAGTCATTTAATGATTGTCATAACAATAATAGTCATAACGACAAAATGTAGTAAAACTGTGTCAAAGAAAAGTTAACAGACTGACCAAACATATTGTACCTATGTTTTATTTGTAAGTGGATTACATTAGTAATTAATTATTTATTAGTGCACAAACATATAATATTATATAATAACTGTTATATGCTTTTCCATAAAATACAGCATATTTTTTTATGCTTTTTTTTGCTTTTATGATTTTTAGAATAAATTCTTATTTATTTACTACAATGTTACAATAAAATCTAATTCAATTTTATTTTTGCGTTATAATATCTACAATACCTGAAATAATTTATCAATGGGAAGATTTTATAACATGACCTACTATCTAATAAGACAATTCATAAATAATACATATTCTATTTGAAAATTCCACAATATTTCGAATATTTTTTTTATATGAATTTTATGATATGATACTTTCTATTTTTAATATAAAATATGTTGGCACGTCTTTACAAACATACTCATAATATGCCATGGCAGTGAACGACGTGTCACTTTCAATTGCATGCGTACAATGGTGCGCGTAACTATATTATACTTTCTTGCTTCTCTGTGTGAATAGGTGCACTACATTTGTTTATTAATGAAATTCTATTATTTTGCTCTATATTCGTAATTTTTTTTGTTTTTATTTGTCTCCATATTTTTTATGTATCGCTTTTGTTTAATTATATGTATATTTATTGAATAATCATCAACTTTGACATTTCACTTCGTTTGGAAGGCCTCATATGTTTCCTTTACTTTAATATTTAAATGATACTTATTAAAATATGTTGTGATATGTGCATTTAAATATGTTATAGGTGCAACTTAAGCCTATATCACTTACCATGTGAGAGTAAATCTGATATTTTGAAAGAGGAGTGTTTGTGAGCCATTTGATCTAGGGTAGCCATTAGATGTTCTAAGTCAAGGAGTAAGGCTTCTGCATAGGTGTCTATAGGATATGATTTGGACCAAGCGGTTAGGATAAAAGTGAATGATGTGTATCCATGTGCAAGACATGCAAAAGAATTTTACAGTGGTAAGAAAACTTCAAGAAGCTCAGCTTGTTAGTAGCATCTACATATCTCTTTAGCAATGCTGTACAATTTTCTGTCGGAAAATAATTACTGTAAACCAAGTTAGTATAATTATTATATTAATAACAAAGTACTTATATAAATTAGCCTGTAACTTTAGAATCAATTAGTTTAAAGCTACTTAATAGCAGTAAAGATTTGTCTGAAATATTTGATTACTAGTAAATGCTGTTATAAAACCACTCAATCAGTTTGATATGTGTATGATTAAATAAAAACTTACATTCTTGCCCATCAGATGTGAAAGGATCTGTCCATGTGCTAATTTCCTTGTTTGTGTTCTTATCGGTATTCTGGTCCTCAGTATTTGTTGTATTTGTCGTCGTAAAAGGTTTTTGGGGCTGCAGTGGCGCAACAGTCAAATTTGCGGCATATTTCGGCATACCATTATTCCATTTGGGTCCAAACAACTAAAATAAAAATTAACAATGGATATATTAAAATGATAAAGAGTAATATTTATTATTATAGTACAAATATTAAAATGTATATCTTACTATATTTCGAGAATCAATACACAATGCTTTTAAAAGAGTTTTTTGTCCCAGAGAATTATTCCAATTAACTATATATGGTTGTCTAACATCTGTGTCCACCAAATGACCCCAAGTTTCATTGAGCAATGAATCAAGTTTGCTCTCAAAATCACTGTCACATTCTGAGATTTCTGAAGTGAACAAAGAACTTAGTACACTATTTATACTTTCTATGATCTGAGCTTCACTGTCTGGGGAATGAAAATTTAAAACTGGAACACTTTGAGATTGGTCGCTTTTAAGCATGCTGATATCTGATTCTGCATGATCGTCATATGATGATTTGAAGTCATCGAAATCTCCAAAATCATCATTGTCATCACATTGTGTAGGTTCGTTCACAATTTTTGTTTCGTCTTCATGTACATTATCAGTGTTTGTTGGTTTTTTGTTTTCATTGTCATCAAAATGTGCAGAGAAATCACCAAATTCAAAGTTTTTGGGAACCTCACTGTCCCATGGATTATCACAGTATTGAATTGTAGCAGTGGGGTTGTTATCAGAAGATATAAATTGAAAATCGTCAAATTCACCAAAATCATCATCAACCAAATCATCAATTTTATTTTCTGATATGTTTGAATCTTTTTGTCCTAACACTGATGTAACAGATACAGGAACTTCAGTTATATCTGTAGTTATTGGACCCTTATCTATTTCTACTACATGTATATGTTTTTCTTCAGCTTCCACATGAAAAGGACTTTGAGTATCTCTCTCAGGAACACTTTCTTCTTCATATGGTTGGGTATTATCTTCAAATGGGAAATCATCATCCTTTACCAGACTGGCTGCAGGGAAATCTTCACTTACAACAGCAATTTCAACATCTTCACTCTTATCAATAACTGCAGTAACATGCATTGATGTGTCCAACTCTTTGCTAGAACTATCAATATCCAACTGTTCTGTGTCACTTTTATTCATACTTTGTTCATTAGTGACCACATCATTCTCATCTTCTACTTTTAAATTTAAATCTTCTTCTATGTCTTCAAATCCTAGTTTATTTACACTGGAACTGTCATTTTCAGGCAAAATACTTATGCTATCTGTCTTTTCTTTTATTGAGTCATTATGTAATTTATTCTCTGCTTCTTTATTGATGTCAGGAGACCATGAACCTTGTTGTGTGTTTGTAGAAGTAGACGTAGGGTATATATAATCAGAATATGTTCCATAATTGTAACTATTTCCATCATAGTCATCTTCTTGTGATACTGAAACAAATTAAGTTAAAAGTAAATGACATATTTTTAAGCCATATAATTTTTGTAGTAGAAGCACATTTATAAAAACAGTAACAAAAAAAATGGATTTAATTATACTTTGAAATGAAGCAATTAATACTATAATATCATATGCCATGCTTTTAATCCAGTTATCGATATAAGTTTCAATATTATAAAGATTCTAGCTGACATGATTATCTAACAACAACCGCATTTGATGACCACACAGCAAAATGGTCACCATACCGGTCTGACATGCAGAGGGTTCCAGGTTTGATCCCCAGCCAGACGTCTGAATGATAAGTTTAGATTCTGTTCTGGATCTGGTAAGTATTCATCATTGTGTCCATGGTACCGATGACACAGGTGAAAATCTTAGTGTGGGGCTAAGAGTTGAGAATTCATTTATTTAAAACACAAGCTCTTAATGTCTTTAAAAACCAGGTAGTAGAACCAGTGTCGTTTGACCGGGGAAGTACCACCGCCACACCTATTTCTATCGTGAAGCATTTCCTGCATTTCGGTTGAAGGGTGTGGTTGCCGGCTAACTTATATATGTGGCGACCATTTCAGGCCTTGGGAATAGCAACACATCTGTGATAGACATCAGATAGAATGACTGATCTACATAAAGTTACTTACAGGTGTCCATATGGCGGCAGTAGCCACTTACTATCAGGTGAAGAGCATGCTCGCTTGCTACTTCATTCTTGTTAAAAAAAAACCTGAATGTCTACCCTGCAAGTAATTCACACTTACAATGTGAGACATTTAAGTAGCATACAGGCATACTGTCCACGTAAAGGTAAGTTGGTCAGAACCACCGAAGGACATATGTAACTAACTTCATATAATAGAGGAGCTTCATTCAATTTAGACACGTTAAATACCATAAGAAAACCTAATATTTATACAACAAACTTATTATCTATACTAATACTATAAAGCAGTAGAGTTTGTTTGGTGGAATGCGCTGATCTCAGAACCTACTGGTTAGAATTGAAAAAATCTTGTTGTGTTGAATAGTAAATTTATTGAGGAAAGCTTTAGGCTATGTAACATCACGCTATATTTGTTTGTTTTTAATAGACTGTACT